>CAUYQG010061107.1:0-41207 GCA_963574415.1 Tarsius wallacei | reverse complement strand
CAATAAGTATATGTTGAATTTTATCCTCATTTTGCAGAAATGAGGAAACCAAGGCACAGAGACGTTATTGCTCGCTGAAGATCACACTGCTCTAAAGTGGCAGAGCTGGAATTTAGAACCAGGCAGGTCTAAATCCAACTTTGTACCTTCAACCCCAATACACACTGCTTTTTAATTACCAGGATGTCAACACTTTCTCATCTTTTCTTTTCCCAGAAGAGTATCTCCAAATCCTTTCCTTCTATAGGTGATAAGTAGTATCTCTATCCGTAATCCTGTAATCTAGTCCCATCTCACTGAAGGCTCATGAGAATGTCTACAGCATAGGGCTCAGGGGGACAGTGGCCTTTCCCTCCCTGCTCATTGCTGTGTCCTCGAAGCCAAGCCTGGTGCATATCATATACGCGGTAAATATGCATGGAATTATCTAACTTTACAGATGAGGAACTGAGGTTCAGAGAACCCAAGAAACTTGCCCAGGGTGACAGAATCAGTGAGGATAGGGATCTGATTGGGAACCAGTCTCTCTGTCCCCAAAGGCTGTTTCTGCTGCATCCAGCTGCTTGGCCTCTCTGGCTTCAGTTGCCTCATCAGTTACAGGGATTCTTAAGTCTTCTTGGGGTTGTGGGGACAAAGGATATAATGAATGTAATGGTTCTTTGCAAACAGAAAAGGGGCACACAGATGTGTACCTTCCTTGTTTCCTTGTCTGCATCACTGAGGTTCGTTTAGGGCCTAGTACAGGGGAGGAGCTGGGGATGCTGCAGTGAGAGGCCTGGTGAATAAGGGTGATGCCTACTGGACATGAGTGAATCTGGGAGAGAGGGAGGGAGGGAGGGAGGGATGAATGGATGGATGGTTGGATGGGTGGATGGATGGAGGGATGGACGGATGGACGGACGAATGGATGAGTGGATGTGTAGATGGGTGGATGGATGGGTGGATGGGTGGGTGAATGGGTGGATGGGTGGACAGATGGACGGACAGATGGACAGACGGGTGGACGAGTGGACGGGTAGACAGGTGGATGGATGGATGGACAGGTGAGTAGGTATGTGGGTGGATGGATGGATGACTGAGTGGTTGGATGGATGAGTGGATGAATGGATGGACAGGCAGGTGGTGTCTTAGTCCATTTTGTGCTGCTATAACAGAATACGATGGTCTAGGTAATTTATAATGAACAGAAATGTACTTGGTCCAAAGTTCTGGAGGCTGGAAAGTACAAGATTGAGGTGCCAGCATATTGTAAGGGCTTTCTTGCTGCATCATAACATAGTGGAAGCTATCACATGGCAAGGGAGAGTATGCAGGAGAGACAGGCAAAGGGGATTCGAACTCATTCTTTTATAAGTAACCCACTCTTGCAGTAAAAAACCACTCCTGTGGTAATGGCACTAATCCATTCATGAGGGCAGAACTCTCATGACCTAAACACCCTAAAGGTCTTACCTCCCAATACCTCCACATTGTGGATCAAGTTTCCGACACATAAACTTTGGGAGACACATTCAAACCACAGCAGATGGAAAGGTAGATGGACGGATAGAGAGCAGATGGATGGGTAGGTGGACAGGCAAATGGGAGGATGATGGCAGACGGATGGATGGAGAAATAAACACCCTTGACTTGGCTGGGAGCAATAGCTCATACCTATAATCCCAACATTTTGGAGGCCAGGACACTAGAATTGCTTGAGCTCAGGAGTTGAAGACCAGCCTGGGCAACATAGCAAGACCTTGTCTCTACAAAAAATACAAAGAGTAGCTGGGCATGGTGGCATGCATCTGTAGTCTCAGCTACTAGGGAGACTGAGACGGAAGGAAGATCACCTGAGCCCCAGAGGTCAAGACTGCAGTGAGCCATGATTGTGCCACTACACTCCAGCCTGGGTAACAGAGTGAGACCTGGGGTTGGAGGGGTGGGAAATAATTTTTTTTAAAAGACATTACTGTATCAGTGTGGTCTCAGACTGATATTTTAGCACATATCCAACAGAGGGCACCAGGGCTCCAACAATGCCCTATGTGAGCGTTTCTTGGTAATAAAGGACCTCCTGGGGGAACACACCTGGAGTCAGATCTGGGCAGGCCTGCGGCTTGTTGGCAGCTCTGGCAGGTGAGAGGCTCAAGACACAAAGGACGGGTCAGAGTCTCTGGGGCAGAGGAGGGAGCCATGAAAAGCACAGGCTTAGAGAAAGAGCCCAGCACCCGCCTCCTGTAATGGGGGCCTCAGGGAGTCATTCACACCCCAGAGCCCAGCTCCCTTTTGTAAAATGGAAAATGAGAGCACCTTCTGGCTTGTCGTGAGGATCATTGCAATGAGTGCTCGGTAAGCTGGAGGCCCTGACACTCACAGGTGGGGCACTTGGGCTCCAAGAGGCTCATGTGACTCACCCAAGGGCCCCAGCAAGTGCAAGGTGGGAAGTAAAGATGGCCTCCGAGGATCCAAATGAGATTTCTGTGAGAATCGAGAAAATTCTATTAGAATAAAAATGGTGCCTGGGGAGTGAAGAGAGTTTGTGGGTGGTGGCGGGGCGGGGGGGGGGCTCTGAGGCTGCAGAAGCTTGTCAGAGACACTGGGAGAGTGGGTTCGAGGAACCCATCCTGCCTCCCAGGATGGATACCAAACCCACTTAACACCCGGCCAGGAGGCCCAGGTGCCAGTCGGGAATGTAGGCAAGTATCCTCTGAATGGGAACTTGACTTGTGCTTCCCGCAGTGAATGGGTGTGAATTTGCCTTCTTAATGGGGTGTTTCAGGAGGCTGCATCCTCTCTGTGGTGTTTATTTTGAGTGTTGCTGTTGCTCCTGGTCTCTGCCAGGGATTTATCACAGGGACTAGGCCTGGTTTGAATGGCCTCAGAACGAGCTTGTCAGCAGGCAAGTCAAAAAGCCAAGCCCAGGTCTACACTGTTTCAAGAGGTAAACAGAAAACCAGCCTTGCGTGTCCCTGAAGTGAGTGGCGTGAGCCCAGGGAGTGTCCACCAAACGGCAATCAGACCCGGTGAACTGGATCCTGGTTTGCCAGCGACCTGGAGACTGGGGGAGGGGGCCAGTGCTTTCAGTTCACCCTTTTTCTTCTCCTAAGGCCGTGCCCAGAGCCTGCCAAGCTGCTGCGGGCTGGTGCAGGGCTGAGCAGGACCTCACCTGCCAGGTCCAAACCCACTCCTGCTGGGGCTGCAGCCCAGGACTGCCTTGGAGTTTCAGCAGCCCTGATGTGGTTGACCTGAGTGGGCCCCACCCACAGCACATGGCCCCAGCTCCATCAGTCAAACTTGCTCCTTGCTTTCACCCTGATAAAGCTCCTCTGGGCACATCGTGCTCCTTGGTTCAGGCCTCATGTGTCTGTGGGGTCACCGTGTTCTGATCTCTCACTCTACACCAGCTGTTTTAATGCCAGAGACAAGGGCAGCTGCTGTGATCTGGTGGGAGGGCAGAAGCTTGCACCCTTGTAGAGGGTGAGGCACGGCGAGAGGCGAGAGGCCCTGGCTTTGGAAGGGGGTTCTGGGGCCTGGTGAACTCCCCGTTCTCGGGTTTGATGAGTCCACTTGCTGCCACCTCATCCCAGTCTCCAGCCGAATGATGGAGCAAGACAGAGGCAGCACAGCACAGGCCGGCGGGGACCCGCTGCTGACAAAGAGCCAGCAGCAAGAAGCAAGTTGATGGAGGCATCCGGAAGCCCATAGCAGCAGGGCGAGGAGACAGCGGCCACATTTGTCAGGCAGGCCCCTGCCAGCGCCCTGGAGGGCATGAGGCTAAGAGTGTGCAGCCTGAAGCAGTGTCAGGTGACTCTCCGTGGCCCTGGTGCCCAGACAGGGCAGGCCTGGCATGTGTCTGTATCACCCACCATGGACTGGACATGGGTCTGAGTGCACAGAGCCAACCCTAGGGCTCAGGGACCCAAGCGCCCTGCTGGCCGGCTCCACTGTTCAAAGTGCCTGGGAGCAGTGGGGTGGAGAAGGAGGCAGCTCCTCTCCATGCTGATAAACCACCAGCCGGGCACCTACAACAGGCGAGCCTGCCACATCTCATTCTGACATCTGGGGCCACCTGTTGGGGACTTCTTGTCTCCTTAAAGGCTGTGCCCCCTGTGATGTGCCTACCCCCAGCCCTTACTCTAAAGGGTCAGCCCTGTCACACCTCCCCAGCCCAAATATGCCAGGCCCCAAGCCTTTGGTCAGAACTCCGACTCTGAAATGCCACCTCTCAAACTTTTCCAGGACTGGGAGATACAGGCCGGTCAGATTTGGACCGAAAAGTCCACCTCTGACTGACCCGGGACCTTGGGAGCTTGTCTCCCCCTTCCCTGTGCATGAAGGACAACTGCACCTGTCTTTTGGGCGGCTGTTAGGTTTGTGTGGGGTAACAGGTGCACCTGCACTGGCCGATGCCCAGTAAATGTCTGTTAGATCCAGATTCTGGAAAGCTTTGGGGCCAGACCACAAGGTGCTACAGTTCTGGTGGGAATTCAGCCAGTTCCTTCCCTGTGGGTGGGTCAGAACTCTCTCCCCACTGAGTCTTGATCCGCATCCAGGTGTGGAACAGTCTATGGCCAGGCTGAGGCCAGAAGCTTGCGAGGAAGACTGGAGTAGACGCCAAAGAGAGGAAGCCATCTCTAGGGGGACTTGAGTGCTGAAGGCAGTTCCCTATGAGAACTGACCGCCAGCATGCGTGCCCCAGCTGTGTGTGTGTGCACCTGCCCACACGTGGGCAGGGGTTGCTTGTGGAGCTGGCACCCACTTGGGTTTGGGCTGTGGCAGGATTTCCACCATCTGAGGCTGCATCTCGCTGTCTGAGCCTCCCTCGGGACAGAGGCACTAGCTGGGCCTGGTGTGCTTCCTGGAATCAGCCTCACTGCTGCTGCTTCCATGACAGGGAGGAGCCTGGCTCTTGCAGGCCCACATGGCACCAGCTCCCGGTCCTGGGCCAGGGCACAAATGGGATAGGGGCCTATGAACAGGGATAAGGAAGTGGGTGGGAACCTGGCAACACTGGTATCGGGAATAGGCAGAAAGTGGTGTCAGAGAGGGAACTGGCAGGTGTGATCAAGTGGTAAAGGGATGACGAGAAGACGGAGAATCAGAACAAAGCTGCCACAGAAGAGGTAGAAGGCCAGAGAAGGGCAGAGAGAAAATAAGAGACTACAGAGTCAGAAGTAAGAGAAAGGGAGAGGGGAGGGAAGACAAGTTATGGCAGGAAGTATGAATGTACAGAGAGGGAAACAAAGTCATACCCAGAAAGAGGAAGGAGAGGGAGAGAGTCTCCAGGAGAATCAGAGGCGGGGGAATTAGTCCACAAGAAATAGACAAGATCAAAAAGAGAAGAGCGGACACAAGGGCAGGGGGTGGGAGGGAGAAAGGACAGGGCAGAGCCAGGAGGGGCCTGAGAGTCCACCACGTTCAACCCTCTCCCCATTTTCCAGGTGGGGAAACCGAAGCTCCGCAAACTAGTGGCTGAGTCAGGCTTAGAACACAGGTGGCAAAGACAGCGAAAGGCGAGAGAAGGCTAGAGGAATGAGGAGAGTGGGCAGAGCGCTCCCAGGGGGAGAAACCAGAGGAGAGACAGGTGCTGGAGGAGGGGCCCAATGGGCATGGCAGGGACCCCCTGTCCTCTCCCAAGCTGAGGGCTGGCAATGGCCAACAGACTCCAGGGCCTCCAGCCTGACCCAGGGCCCAGCTAGAGGCGAAGAAACAGAAGGTGGAACAGAAGAACTGCGCACTTGACTGGGGTGTGGGGCGGGGCTGACTGGGCAGCCCAGGGATTTCCATTCCACACACCCGATCAGATTCAGTGACTTGCCTCTCAGACCTCTTCAAATTAGAAACTGCAAGGCAAACGTGAAGGAAACGCCCCAGAGGTGGGCACCCTCATAGCCCTAAGGAATTTGAGCCATGCAGCCAGGCAAAGTGGTCATGCCTATAATTCCAGCACTTTGGGAGGCTGAGGCAGGAGGATCGCTTGAGCCCAGGAGTTCAAGACCAGCCTGGGCAACGTAGCAAGACCATCTCTACAAAAACATATATAATATAGAAATTATGTGTGTGTGTGTGTGTGTGAGTCATGGAAATCCACAACCACAAGCCACAGATGCCAGAAGTCACGGCTTTTTCAGTGGGACTGTGCTGGACAGGACACAAGTACTATGACTGTGAGCGTGCTTGACAACAGCTTACCGCCATTAAGAATGCCCAAGCACCCTGCAAAACTCTGCTCACATGGAAATGGGAGCATGGCATGCATGTCAGGGAAAGGTTCTCAAGTCAGGAGTCAAATGATGTGTTCTTGAATTTCCAAAATTTCCATGAGGATTTTTGGTTGAGTGTTTTCTTTTAGTCAACAATATCTGTTAAAATCTCTTCCCAGTTATGAAAGCAAATGGTTTCCTTATCTGTGACCATTCAAAATTAAAAGATCTTTTCATAGATTAAGACTTGAATTTCCAAAGTCAGGGTTAAACAAGCAAGACTGAGTGTTGATTGGCTGAGTTTGACAAGCGCCAGCCTTTACTTTCCCTGTGCGAGGCCCTGGGACACCAAAGGGCAGTTGTCAGGCATGGGTGTCAGAGCATAGGCAGGGTGAGGAAGGTGTCCACACAGATGGGGCCGTGGTCGTGACGGGAGATTGATTATGTATGGTTAAATAAGGAAGTATATTAAAGATAGTAAGGGTCGGGCTTCTCACTGCCAGAAAAGGGAGTCACCAGTGTGGAACAAGAGGGAAATAGAATTAGCCCTTGGAGTTGGACTGGGTTTGGAGTAGAGATGTGGATGCGTTGTTTTCCAGATGGGTATGCTTCCTAGGAGAGGGACTGGAAGCAATATCCCAATAGCAACAGACACTTACATCATGGCCTCTACCAGCAGATCTCTCGGGGAAAAATGTAAACTCCTCTTACACTTAAGTTACTAATATTTTGGGTTTTCTGTCATTCACATCAAAAACTAATTTTTTTTTTTTTTTTGAGTCAGGATCTCACTGTCAGCCATGCTAGAGTACATTGGCTGGAGTACAGTGGCTCACCGCAGCCTCGACCTTGTGGGCTCAAGTGATCCTCCTGCATCAGCCTCCCGAGTAGCTGGGACTACAGGTACATACCACAACACCTGGTTAATTTTTAAATGTTTTTGTAGAGACAAGCTCTCACAGGCTGGTCTTGAACTCCTGGGTTCAAGCAATCCTCCCACCTCCACTTCCCAAGGTGCTGGGATTACACGCATGAGCAACAGTGTCTGGCTAGCTAATCTTAACTAATTTGGACAATAGCAGATTAAAGGAGAAAAACAACAACAACAAAAAGACTCAATAAAATTCAATGTTAATTCACAATTTAAAAAAAAATCGGGCAACCCCCATGGGTCCCCTCCCACTGTGGGAGCTTTTCTGTCCTCTTAATAAATCCTGCTTTAAAAAAAAAAACAAAACCTCTTAGCAAACTTGGAAAAGATAAACATTTCCTTAACTTCAGAAAGAATACCCACAGAAACCCAAAAAGCGAACATCATGTTCAACAGTGAGTTGTTTTTTAAAAATCCTCTTTAAAATCAGGAACAAGACAAGGTTCCTTGATGTCACAACTTTTATTGAATTCAGTCCAGGAGCCCCTAGCCAACACAATAAAATAAGAAGAAATGAGAAATATAAAGATATGAAAGGAAAAAACAAAACTTTCTTTGTTTGCAGGTGATATTATCACCTACATAGAATCTATAAATAATCTGCAAATTATTAAAATAATAGGGTTTAGCACAATGCATAAATGTGTTATATACATAAAAAGTAGTTGCACTTTTATATATCAGCAGCATAAAATTCAAAAATATGATTTTGTAAAAGCTGCATTTACAATAACAGCAAAATTTAAATGTACCTTGAAACACATTTAACAAAAGACATGCAAGCTTTTTTATGAAGAAAGATTTTAAACTTTATTGAAAAACATTAAAGAAGGTCTTTAAAAATGGGGAGGTATTTTAAACTTATGGATTAAAATATCAATTATCGGTGTCAAAGAATTGACTTATCGATTCCATATTATTCCAATCAAAATTCCAGCAGATCTCTCGGGGAATTTTGCAAGTCAGTTCTAACTTTTTTTTTTTTTTTTTTAGCAGGTGAGCAAAAGACCAAGATTCTTCTGAAAAAGAAAAATAAGGTGAGGGGCCTGCCCTGCCAGCTATTGAGACTTACCACAAAACCAGAGGAGTTAAGAAAGCGTAACTGCTGACAGAAGTGGTGAACACACAGAGCTATGGAACAGGACAGAGGCCCCAGAAACAGGCCCTCGCACATATGGAAACTTGTTAAATGACAGCTGCATTGAAGATGAAGAAAGAACTATTCACTGAGTAGTGCTGACACTTCTGGAAAAAATGAAATGTGAGCTGCACTTTACACCATACACAAAAATCAATTCCAGATGGATTAAGGGCTTAACATGTGAGAACCAACACTTTTGGTTAATTTTAGGAGAAATTATAGGAGCATTTCTTTACGAACTTAAGCTGGGGAAGGACTTCTTAAACAAGACATGAGGAAATGCAAGCATGAAGGCAAAAGTGCGACTCACTGGACTCCTAGAGAGTTTAGAACCTCTGTTCATCAGTAGGCAGCCTGAAAAAGTGAAAAGTGGTGCCGCCAACCGGGAGTTGTAAATTGCACTTTCCAAAGATGGCAGCAACCATAACGCCCATCCTACAGGTTTGCCATTCTCCATCAAGAGATACAGTCTGTGTCCTCTCCCCTTGAGCCTGGGCAGGTGCTTGTGACTGTCTCGAGCAATAAGACACAGCCAAGGTGATGCGATGTGACTTCCCGAGGCTACATCATAAGAACCCTGCACGCTTCAGCCTCCATCCCCCACCTTTGGCCTTCTTCTCCCTCGACCCCACCTATACCACGCAGTTGACCCAGAGCTGCATTCTGGTTCAGATCCTGGCAGGCCTCCCCACATCTGAAACACTAACGTTTGCTTGAGGTTGGCTTCCTCCGGCTATCTCAGCAAAACCTTCCTCTGGGTCCACCTAGGCCTGGAACCTGCCTTGGCCTGACCTGGGGGCAGACCCTTTCACAGTCCCCAACCTGAGGGAGACCAAGTACACAGAAATAAGGCATATCCAACATCTATTCGCACGAGGAATCAGAGGTAGAAGAGTGGCCTCAGCAGACCCATGTGGCTATGTGTCCGGCTGGCTGCCTGGTGCTGTCCTCTGGAAGTCATGCCCAGTAAGCGTGGGAAAAGGTCTGAACTTGGAGAGTTCAAGTCCTTGCACTGCCCTAATGTGCTGTGTCACTCTGGGCATGTTACTATGCCTCTCTGGGCCTCAGCCCAGAAACATTATTGAAGAACATTAAAGAAGGCCTTTAGAAGATGGGGAGAATTTTAAATTTATGGATTAAAAAAGTATCAATTATCAGTGTCAAAGAATTGATTTATAGATTCCATATTATGCTAACCAAAATTCCAGCAGCTCTCCTGGGGAATTTTGCAAGCCTATTCTAATTTTTTTTTTTAGTAGGTGAGCAAAAGGCCAAGATTCTTCTGAAAAGGAAAAATAAGGTGAGGGGCCTGCCCTGCCAGTTATTGAAACTTATCACAAAACCAGATGTGATCCATGTTTATCATTTTTATTCACCGAATGCATGACAGGGAACCTGATAAGTACAACCAGTGCTTCATAAATGGAGCTGAAGGAATGCCCTCTACTCCTTCCACCACCCCACTATGCTTACCCAAGCAAACTTCTACTCATCCACCAAGACCCATCTCATAGTCATCTCCTCTAGGAAGTCTCCCTTAGCTCATCAAGTCACCTAAGGGTCTCCATCACAGCACTGAACTGTGCTCCCATGTCAGTGGCCCCTGATCGTGAGCCCTCTGAGAACAGAAGTCGTGTCTAAACCACCTCCGTGTCCCAGGTCCCAGCCCAGGCCTGGCACAAAGCAGGCACCAGGAAATGGCTGCTGGACTAATTCTTTAATCAACAATAATAAAACTCGTTCCTTCAAGAGGACCCAGAAGGGTCTTCTCTGGCTTGGGCCGCATGGCCTGCTCCCAGCCAGACTGGTAGCCAGGGGGCCCGGCCTCCCTGAGAGTCCCATGAACGAGGCGAGTCACAGGGCTCTGGAAAAGTCACCGGCATCCAGACAGCTGCCTTCTCGGCTAATCTCGTGACACACATGAGATGATCACGTATTCATTATTTTCCAAAGCTGGCAATATTCCAGTAATGGCACTTTTTTCTGTTAAGATCTGCAGACATGTATGAGGGTATTAACTAGCATCAATGCTGATTTAAATACATCTTTATACCTTTCATACCTTAGCCAAAGGCACAAGGAAACTCAACAATCTGCATGTGTACTGTCCATGGCTGTGTGGATTCCCAGGTGGGTTTTCTGGGCCTCCTGGGTCACCTCTCCTCATCCGAAGCTATGGTTAGACTGAACCAAGTAAAATCTGATGTCCCGGGGTTGGAACACAGCTCTGGCCTGTTCTAGCCCAGGCCAGCTCAGCACGGGAGTAAATTCAGACATGAGGCTGCCTCCAGCCCAAGCTGCAGCCTGCAGCGCGCCCACCTATGACGCTCTGTCCTGCTGTCCCTCTGCCTGTTTCTCCATTTTTACACAGGTGCAGCCCGGGATGCTGTGTCTTGGAAACACCCCTCCAAGCTGCAGGGCAGAGATGGGCAGGAGGGGGAAACTGAAGCAGGAGACCATTTCTACGGATACCATAATATCCTGTCCTACATCCCCCAAGACCACCCCAGGAGCTGACAGCTGCCCACCCACTCAAGCTTTTCCATCTGAGAAGAGAAGGGCTTCGCCCAACAGCCACCTGGGGTTCTCAGGGAGACTGTGCTCACTTCCCACACATGCTTCATTGTTTTTTCCCCTCACTTTCCTGTCTGTCCCGTCTGCCTGGTTTGCTCTCAGGGTCACCCCCATATAAACGATGTGACCCAAGTTCTTGTCTCAGGGTCTGTTCTTGGGGGAACCTTAACAAAGACAGCCATGGAGAAGGCTGACGCATAGTGCAGAGGACAGATGATGAAGGCCTGAGCCCGGAGACAGGTCGTGAGGCTTGACGCCAGAGATGTTTCCAAAGCAGAATGGGCAGGCCCAGGCAACCGATTAGATATGGATGGGGGTGGGGTGGGAAAGAGGGAGGTCACAAGGGCAACACCCAAGTTTCTCATTCAGGCAATACCTTCACTGTGATAAGAAACAATAGGAAAGTAAAATTGGCAAAGGAAATATGACTTCAGATTTCATGAATTACAATTTCTTTTCTTTCTTTCTTCTTCTTTTTTTAAGCCAGGTTCTCATTGTGTTGCCCAGGCTGGAATGCAGTAGCACAATCAGGGCTTACCGCAGCCTCAACCTCCTGGGCTCAGGGCATTCTTCCACCTCAGCCTCCTAAATAGCTGGCACTACAGGCATATTCCACCATGCCTGGTTAATTTTTAAAATTTTTTGTAGAGACGAAATCTTGCTGTGTGGCTTAGGCTGATCTTGAACTCCTGGACTCAAGCAATCCTCCTGTCTCAGCCTCTCAAAGTGCTGGGGTCATAGGCATGAACCACTGCACTTGGCCTACAATTTCAAATTTTACATGTAGTATAGTTAATTCTCATAACACCCTTGTAAATATTTATAAATATATTGATTTTCCATCATGTCAAAAAAGAAATAAAAACACAAGATAGTGTGTATACGGGATTATATATTCAATCAACAGAATGTTCGAGGCAATCAAAAAACAATGACTTCAAGAGAATTTAATGACATGAAAATATATTTATAGGATTCTATTAAGTTAAAAAAAATTAGCCAACAAAATAGTATTCATAAGTAAGAGCTCGTTTTGAGAGTATGTATATACATGGGTATATGTAACAAAATCTAACTGCAGAGTACTCAGAAGTGCAAAAAAAAGTGATAATTTCATTTTTCTAGCTAAATTTAGTTTCTATTATGAACCATCATTCTGTGAAGTAGAAACTAAATCTCAGTCATTTCTGGATTTCCCACCCACACCTCATTTTCCCTGTTTCTCCGTTGTAAGCTGTCTACAGTGGTATCCCCCGAGACCCACCATCGCTTCTCTGAGCCCCTGGCTGTCAGTCCTCAGTGGTTATTACCTGGAGAGGCCTCCCTCACAACCATAGGGATCTTCAGTTGCAGGCAGCGTTATTGGCTACTGCAGGGTCCTTGGGGTAGGCAGGAGAAAAATGCACCCTTTTCCGAGATATATTCACTTCCTAATCCCCAAACCTGTGAGGACTGTACCCCTTTTATGGCAAAAGATGAATATTGTCTGATGGGGCAAAATACGTGGTTGGAACGATCTTGAGAGCAGGAGCTTATCACAGATTATCCAGATGAGTCCTGCGTGCAATCACATGTGCCTAATAAGAAAGAGGCAGACAAACGCAGAGAAGGTGGTGTGTGAAGAGGGGCGGAAAGATGCAGCCATGAGGCAGTGAACACCAACAGCCACTAGAAAGGCGAGGCGAAGATTTTCTCCAGAGCCTCTGGAGGTCACACAGGCCTGCTGACACCCTCATGGAGTTTCCTTGAAACAGACTTCAGACTCCTGACCTCCATGCTGTGAGAGAATATGGGGGGTTGAACCCCCAAAATGGAATTTATTCATAAAAAATTCTGGCCCATGGGTTCGAGACCAGCCCGGGCAACTAGGCAAGACCTCGTCTCTCCAATCAACCAAAAATTAGCCAGGCGTGGTAGCGCATGCCTGTAGTTCGGCTACTTGGAAGGCTGAGACAGAAGGGTCACCGGAGCCCAGCGGGTCAATGCTCGGGTGGCCGTGAGTGTGCCATTGCACTCCAGCCTGGGCGACAAGTGAGACTCCAACTCAAAAAAAAAAAAATTCTGTATTTGTTCTTAATGTTTAAACATGATTGGAGAAAAATACTCCCCAAAAGAGATGCAAGATGGTTATCTTTGGGTCACGTATATTGTCTTCATGGTATTGTTTCTGTATGTTTCTCAAAATACCTAACATGAACATGTATTATTTTTGTAATTGAGGAAAAGTTGTTACTTTAAAGAAATTAGTTAAAGGGCATAACATTTCAAACAAATTTTTCAAGTGGGCGTGGAAGAAACACGTGCAAGAATCAAGCTGGAACTGCCTCGAGACCAACACACTTGCTCTGGGGAGAGCTGCCTTCGACTCCCCAGCAGCGAGCAGGCATGAGAAACAGCCACAGCTCCTGAGACAGAGACAGACCAACTGCTCAGAAGGACTGCTATTCTTAGGTCTAAAAGCAGACAGAAATTCCTGCCAAGGATCTGTTAGACACATATTATCCATCTACGTTTTTGCAGAGGGGAGTGAAGCTGAGTGGAGAGACAACTTGTCCACTAACGCAGTCACCAAAAGCTGGAGCCGGGACTTGAACCCGTCAAATAGCTGTGAAGAGGACCTTTTTCAAGCATAAGTTAAATCATGATACTTTCCTGCTCAGAGCCTCCCATGGCTCCTTAAGTCACTCGAGGCAAACGCCAAAGTCAGTACAATGGCCTGTAAGGCCCTGGCGAACTGTCCCACTGACACACGCCCGGACCTCATAACCTAGTGCTGGCCTGCTTTCCTCCTCCACCCCGACAAGCCAGGCAGGCTCCACCTCAGGGCCTTTGCCCTGGCCGCTCTGGGGCCAAGAGCATACTCTGAACGCCGAACGCCCTCGCCAGGGGAGTTTGCAAGCCTCGGCGCAAACGTCCTTCTAAGAAGGCCTATGCTGACCACACTCCCTCTCACACTGCTCTATTTTAATCCATAGCATTTGTCACCTTCTAACATCCACTGTGTTTGCTGTCTGTCATCTTCTCCCTTTGCTCGAAAGCAAGCTCCATAAGGATAGGATTTGTAACTTTTGTTCGCTGATGTCACCTAAGTGCCATAGATAGAACCTGACACATAATAGTTGCTCACTGCGTATTTGCTGAGTGATTGAATGATGCACAGAATGCTGTCCACATTGCCTGGCACATGGTAAGGTTCCATTTGTATTACGAAGCTCAAGGTCAGGCCACTCCCCTCTGCAGGTATATTGTGGCAGGTCAGGTCTGTGTTAGGCACTGGGGGTGAAAACAACCCAGGGCTCAAAGACTTTCCATTCTGATAGGGAGTACATGCCACTAACAGAGATGGGAGGCAAGACAGATTTTTTAATTGGAGAAAAAAAGTATCAAGATAAGGAGAGCATTTATGTGCCAAAATCATGCTGGGCACTTTTGTGTAAGTTTTCTCACTAAATGCTCTCAAGACCCACAGGCAGGTATGACTAGCACCTGCAAGCAAGTAAACTGAAGATCACTGAGTCAGGTAACCTGCCACGGTCAGGTTGACACCGCCACATGAGTCATTTTGACCTGGGGGGGATCTTGGAAGACCTTGAAGGATGTTAACAGAAAGAGGAGGCTGGACGGCCCAACCCAGGTAGTAGAGATATGCTCAAGGAAGCCCAAAACAGGAAGGGCAGGCCGGTATGGAATGCCATCTTGGCCCATGCTCAGGTGGGACAGAAGTCTGGTGCCCAGCCTGGGGATAGAGTGCACCCAGGGGTAAAGCCTATAGTTATGAAAACAGCCTCATCCCAGGGCCTGGGCACTTACTGGGCCCTCTGACCCTGGCCTCTTCGGGCCTGCTCCAGGCTGCAACTTCCCTGAGCAGTCTCCCAGGCTACTTGGTCAAGAACCTGCAAAAAGAATCTCCAGGCACCTTCATTCAATCTTCTGTGGGCTTGAAGGCCACGGAAAACCACGCCAGGCCCTTTCCCATGTTCCTTTGCAGTTTGGGCTTAAGTGGGGCAACTGTTCCAGCAGTTTGTAATTCTGAATTTTTAATTTTAGTTCTTGCACTATGATTATTATAATTTATATAAGGACAAATATTTATTTCACACTATGTACTTTTACATTTTCTGAATATAATTTCATTCTCCTGACAACTTTGCGAGGGAAGTTTTATGCCTCCATTTAACTGAGGACATGTGATGTGTGCAAGGTCACAGGTGATCAGAGACTAAGGTTCAGTCATCTGTCACCCCCCTCATTCCTTCATCTATTTACTCTTCAGTCCTTGTGGGGCATCCCCTGGGCCAGCCACAGAAGGCAGAGATGAAATTTGGACACAAGACCCATGACTCCTGGCTTATTCTCTTTCTAGGCTTTCAGATTCCATCTCAAGTGACATTCATCACAAGTCTTCAGTGTTGGGGACTGTATCTGTGTCTCAGCATTTAATTTCCGTAACAGTGCACCAGGAGGGAATATGTAGTCCCATTTTACAGGAAAGAAAACAGAAGCTCAGAAAGAGGAGATAGTTTGCCTAAGGTCATCCTACCTGGCAAGGGGCAGAGCCCAGGATGCAACAGGGCCACGTCTTACATTTCACTTCTCTGCTGCCCCATCTCACACATGGGTTCTCTCAAATTCCTTGGGCTGGGTTCTGTGTCTAATTCCTCTCAACAGAAGCAGCTGAGATATCTAGCAGCCCAGCTCCCGGCAGACAAGGCAGCAGGGGAGCAACTCCTCAGGGAGCTCGTGAGTGCAGCCCTTGTTTTGGGGTTGCTCCCTGACCAGGGAGCTGGAGCAGTCAGAGACAGGAAGGGGGCCAGACTGCTTCATGCAAGGTAGTCATGGGGCATCTCCAGGCTGGAAAGGCCCAGGTGACCTTGGCCATGGGTCACAGCCAGTCTCTTTTCCCTTCAGGAAGGCAGTGCTAGGCTGTTTGTGGGTCCTGTGCACTCCCCCGAATGTCCTGACCCAGCGCTGCCCTAGAGCACCCAGCCGTGGGAGCTATGGGGTGGGAGGCCAGAGAGGGGATTTAGGCTTGTCAGGACTGGGGTGAGTCACACGCCAAAGAGGGACTTCAGAGAAACTGAGACCACCCCTCAGTCAGGCTGGGGGAGGGTAAGACCCGTGGAGGGAAAGGAGGCTGCTGGGATAAGACAGGAGTCTGGAGGGAGGAGAGAAGGACACAGAAAAACAAAGACAAGGAGAGACAGAAAGAGCAGCACAGATACCAAGAGCAAGTAGAGAGGCAAAGACAGAGAACAAAGGCAACAGACAGAGCTGGAGGCACACAGACCAAGAGTCAGAGACACAGGGAGAGAAAGGAGGGAGGGACAGAGCCAGAGGGGCAGAAGGACAAACAGAGAACGAGAGTCCGAGCTGAGCGGGGAGGGATTCCCCAGGGGTAGGAAGGAAGAGGCCTTGGGCAGTTCCTCAGCTGGGCTGGGCGGGCTGCCTGCTGGACTCTGGGAAGGAGGCAGTGACCAAGTCCCTGCAGGATGAGGGCGTGAGGAGGAAGCCAGACATGAGCCACGTCGAGAGAGGAAGCGGTAGGATTTTACAAAGGCCTGAGTGGGCAGAGGGGGCAGGGAGGTTGCCATAGATTGCGTTCTCTGGTCTGGAACTTTTCAGTGGGGGGAAAAAACAGAATCTGGCAGTCTTAGGCTCAGCTGGAGAAGGACTGAGCTGGGTGGGGCCCTAGATAGGCCAGCCCCCTGCCACCCACCTCTTTACAGATGGAAAACAGAGGCCCTGGGAACTGAAATGACTGGCTCAGGGTCAGTTTCCAGGTCTTCTCCCTTATTCATTCATTCATGTACTCACTGATTCAACAAACCTTAACTGAGCACCCCCCTGGTGCTAAAAACTGTGTTAGATACTAAGGCAATGAATGAAGATGAGATTTAGATGTTCTCCACCCCCCAGAGCCTACAGTCTGATGGGGGAGGCAGAATGACAACACAGTACTATGATAAGGGAAAGCTCAGGGGCGTTGCAGTCAGGCTGGGGGCTTGAGGGCAGCTCTCTCAGGAGGGACACCAGGGTTAAACTGGAAGATGAGGGGGGGCCACCAGGAGAGCAAACCATGAAGGAAGTGCATGATACCGGGGTCACAAAATTCAGCCCACTGTGCTCTCCGGGGCACAAGGAAGCTGTGACTATTTTGTGCATTACTAATATGACTTTCTTCTCAAACTCCTTCCTCCCTCACCCACCCTTGGTTAGCAGGAAAAAATTACATAATGTCATCTAATCTGGTTTACAGCTTAGTCTAATCTGAGCATTTTAACGGTCTGGGTAGTATCAGTCTGTCTTGCATAAAACCTCTCTTTCCTTCAAGTAACTCCCGCCTCCTCCTGCCTCCCAGCTGTGGAATGCCAGGGGCAAGGGAGAGGGGACTTCATAGGAATAACCAGGCAGGTCGAAGGCCACCCTGTATGGGCTGATGCAGTCAATGCCATCTTCCTCTCCGGGCCATCCTGAGCCCTCTGTATTGCTGGCTTCCCACACGGGGTCTCCAGCATGTGGACCCAGGGTCTGCCTTTAGTCAAGGCCGTGCCTCCGGGGTGCCCCTGGCCGATCTGGGCTCCTGTTGCCTGCAAAACCACAGTCTCTGCCCTGTTCCCCATCATGCCCCCTGCCCGGTGGGCTCCCCTCAGCCCCTGCTGCCAGGGGCTTTTACTTTCACTGAGCCTGTTAGTTCACTGGCACTCAATTCAGCCTTCAGGCCCCTTGAGACATGAGCCAGCCCAGGGAAGCCAATGCTCGGCCTCCCTCCCTTGGGCCACACTGTAAGTCTAAGTTTACAGGCTGCATGGTCCGTTACTCACAGGATTCTATGTATGAATGGATCAGAGTTTTTAACATCCCTATTTTTATACAGTTTCCTCCCATTTTTTCACTATTATGAACAATGGTGCAATAAGCATCTTGTATTTTCATCTTTGTGCACATATGCTGGTATTTCTCAGGGTACATACCAAGAGGTGAATGGCTGGGCCAAATACATAAATAAATGTGTATTTAAATTCTGATAGAATCTGTCAGATGGTCTTCAAAAAGGCTACCAACTTACATGCCAGCAACTCCTATCAACATTGGATATCATCAATATTTTTCAAAATCTGTCAATCTTGTAGGAGAAAACTAATTTCCCCACCCATGCTCCTTTTAAACTTTCATTTCCCTGATAACCAGCAAGGAGGGCATCTTTGCATGTATAAATCCTTTTTATTTCTAGGAGATTTTTTTTTTAAGAGACAGGGTCTTGCTATGTTGTCCAGGCTTGTCTCAAACTTCTGAGCTCAACCGATCCTCCTGCCTCAGCCTCCTGAGTAACTGGGACCACAGGCAATAGCCACTGTGGCCAGAAAATCCTTTTCATCCTATTTGTGTGTGTGTGTGTCTTTCTTATTCAAATACTTTGCCCAGATTTCTATTAAGTTGTCCATCTTTTCTTATTGGTTTATAGGCGTATTTTCTATTTTCTAGACACTTATCTCTTCTTACTTATGTGGCAAATATTTCTCTTGATTTGTCATTTGTGTGTTAACATGATTCTCTTATTTAAAAAGAAACTTCCTATGGATATGTGGTCAAATGTAGCAAGCTTAACTCTTTAGGTCCATTGTCTTTATTTTTTTCTAAATTAAAATTAAAATGTGCTCAGGTCTCCCTGAATCATCCCCCACACAGTAGGAAGGAGGCTTAGTCCAACATTCTCAGACAGTGGACACCTGTGCGCAAGCAACCCTTGCCACCATCACTCCTCCCTGCCACCTGGCAGCGCCGCATGAAAACTTGGCCCTCCACGATCCACCAGCTGAAGCAGGGCCCTTTGCCAGGCCACCATGGTCCTCCGAGGGATTATCCACAGCTTCCATGCCAAGCCCAGATGAGGGTGCACAGCACCTGGTCCCCTCGCCTGGCAGCTCTGCCCACATGGCCCCTGGCCACGGGTGATCCAGGCGGGGTGGGGTTGGCACCACCATTCTCTCAGGGATAAGACTTCTGTCCCTTCTTCTCCTCTGGGTCGGCTCAGGGTCTGGCAACTTTTCCTTTTCAGCCCGCAAGACACTCTAATTACACTCTCCTGACACTCCCTTTCTCTGCCCATACTGCTGACCCCACCCAGGGATAACTTTTCTCCATGCCTCCCCGCCCACTCCTGTCAAAGGGTAGCTATGTTTCCCACAAATGGGGAAGAGTATGATGCCTCCAGCTTCAAGCCTCACTCCCTCTCAGCCCCTCGGGCTCAAGCACATGGTGTTGCAGCCATGAGGGTCCCCTTCCTCTGTTTCCATTCCCAGTAACCCAGAGCCCAGGATTCAGACTGCTTCTGGAGTCTGCTTCTCAAGAGCCCTGACCCACCACTCCTGCCTCATGGGACCCTCATTCTCCCAGGACAGTGGGGCCTCCTCTGTAGCAACCTTGCAAGAAAGGTCACCCTCAAGGATTCCGAGGTCATTTTCTGTTACAGCTGCTCTCATTAAGGAAAATATAATTCAATTCCTGACAGGGCCCTCCTTCTGAGGGGGCACCCATGGCCCATCTGAATTCTGGGGTGACCACTAAGGTGCATGTAGGCAATCAGGCAGCACCCATCAGAAGAAGGCAGGTGATCTCTCAGGAGCTCCCTGAAGTGCCACCATATGGATATCCATTCCGCTGTGTAAGACATTGCCTTTCCAGGGCTCTTCCAATGAAAGGCAGACATGTTCAATTCTTTATGCTTCAGTACAAATTAGCTTATTATGGGGTTTCCTTACTACAAGAAAATCAAGGCAACCAAACTGCCCGGGTATCGCAGGGGCACCCTAAATATTAAAATGTGACATTCGCTGATAGCTGTATAACCAAAGTGTGTACTCTCCTTACGTCATCCTATCCTTTTTCAAGGAAACGACTTGTTACATGTGTGAAACATGTGGTTTAGTTAGTATGCCTTCGTGACATTTAACCCATCCCAGGCTGTGAGCTAGTTGCTGGAGACACAAGAACAGAGACGCAGTCCCTTCATGATAGCGTACACAGCCACGGGGGAGGACAGATGGGCAACAGCCGTACCCAGCCAGAGAGCAAATGCTGGAACAGAGGTTTGAACCGAGCACAGGGGGCCAGCTGAGATGGATAATTAACTGCCTGGGCAGCCAGATGAGGGCCAGAGAAGAGATGGAGGGTGGGGGAAAGGTGGCAAGGCCGGGCCAGGTCACGAAGGGCTTTGCGTTCACCAGTCTGGAAAGGAGTTTGTAGATTTCATATTAAACGCAATCAAGAACCCAGGAGAGATTTCATTTATTTATTAATTAACTTTTTTTCCCTTAGATTCAGAGGTTACATTACAAGTGCCTGTTTGTTACATCAGCATACTGTGTACTGGTGGGATTGGGCTTCAGGTGTCCTCATTCCCCAAATAGTGAACGCTGTATCCCATAGGTAGCTTCTGAATCCTCGCCCACCTCCCCACTTTCAGTGTCCCCAGTGTCCATTACTTCCATCTTTATGTCCATTTAGCTCCCGTATGTAAGTGAGAACACGTGGTGTTTGGTTTTCTGTTTCTGAATTCGTTCACTTAGGATGATGATCTCCAGCTCCGTCCATGTTGCTGCAAAGGACCTGATTTCACTCCTTTTATGACTGCGTAGTATTCCTTGGTGCACAAGAACCACGTTTTCTCTATCCGGTCGATTGTTATTGGGCACTTAGGTTGGATCCGTGACTTTGCTGTTGGGAATAGTGCTGCAGTGACCATAGACGTACAGGTATATTTTTTATATAATAATTTGTTTTTCTTTGTGTAGCTCTCTCATAGTGGGATTGCTGGGTTGCATGGCAGTTCATTTTTGTTCTTTGAGAAGTCTCCATGCCGTTTTCCATAGAGGTTGAACTAGTTTACATTCCCACCTAACCGTGGGAATTCCCTTTTCTCTGCATCTGTGCCAGCATCTGTTGTTCTTTGACTTTTAATGATAGCCATTCTGACTGGTGTAAGATGAAAGCTCAGTGTGGTTTTAATTTGCATTTCTCTGATGATTAGTGTGCTGAGCATTTTTTCTTTCTTTCTTTTTTTTTTTTTTTGAGTTGGAGTCTCACTCCATCACCCAGGTTGGAGTGCAATGGCATGCTCACGACCACCCCAGTGTCGACCTGCTGGGCTCGGCAATCCTTCCATCTCAGGCTTCCAAGTAGCCAGAACTACAGGAGCATGCTACCATGCCCAGCTAATTTTTTTTATTTATTTATTATAGAGACGAGTTCTCACCGAGTTGCCCTGCCTGGTCTCGAACCCATGGGCTCAGACAATCCACTTGCCTCGGCCTTCCAAAGTGCTGGGATTACAGGCTGAGCACCAAGCCTGGCCCATTTTTTTCATTTTTGCTGGCTGTTTGTATGTCTTCTTTTGAGATATATTTTTTCATGTCCTTTGCCTACTTTTTGATGGGGTTGTTTGTTTTTCAGATGTTAAGTTGTTTGCATTCCTCGTAGATTCTGGATATTAGTCCTTTGTCTGAAGTACAACTTGCAAATATTTGCTCCCATCCATAGGCTTTCTGTTAGCTCTGTTGATTATTTCTCTTGTGGTGCAGAAGTGTCTCAGTTTAGTCCCATTTGTCTGTTTTTGTTTTTGTCACGTTTGCTTTTGAGGTCTTTGTCAAAAATTATTTGCCTAAGCCAATGTCCAGAAGAGTGTTTCCTAGTTTTCCTTCTAGGATTTCTATAGTTTTGAGTCTTACAGTTAAGTCTTTAATCCATCTCGTGTCAGTTTTTATACATGGTGAGAGGCAGTTACATTCTTCTACATATGGCTAGCCAATTTTCCGAGCACCATTTATTGAATAGGGTGTCCTTTTGCCATTGTTTATTACTGTCAGCTGTCTTGAAATATCAGTTGGTTGTAGGTATGTGGCTTTATTTCTGGGTTATCTACTCTGTTCCACTGAACTTTCTGCCTGTTTTTGTACCAGAGCCATGCTGTTTTATTTACTGTAGCCTTGTTGTATAATTTGAAGTCAGGCAATGTGATGCCTCTGCATTTGTTCTTCGTACTTAGGATTGCTTTGGCTATCTGGGCTCTTTTGTAGTTACATATAAACTTTAGGTTTGTTTTTTCTAGTTCTGTGAAAAATGATGTTGGCATTTTGATAGAGAATGCATTGAATCGGTAGATTACTTTGGGCAATATGTTCATTTTATTGCTATTGATTCTTCCAATCCATGAGCATAGAATGTTCTTCCATTTGTTTGTGTCTTCTACGAGTTCTTTCATCAGTGCTCTAACTTGTTATTGAAGTATAATACACATTCAGAAAAATTTACATGTCATAAGTATGCGTCTTGATGAATTTGCACAAGGAATACATTAATAGAAGCAGTATCCCTCCAGAAGTCCTCTTTAGGGCCCTGCCAGTTACTATTTCCCTCCTATTCTATTTTCTAGCACCACAGATTTGTTTTGCCTGGTTTTTAAAATGTATTTATTAACTTATTTAGAATCAAGATCTCACTCTGTCTCCCAGGCTGTAGTGCCTCGAACTCCTGGGCTCAAGTGATCCTCCCACCTCAGCCTCCTGAATAGCTGGGACTACTGGCATGCACCACTATGCCTGGCAATTTTTATTTTAAATTATTTTTTTGTAGAGCCAAGTTCTTGCTATGTTGCCCAGGCTGGTCTCGAAATCCTGGATTCAAGCAATCCTCCCACCTCTGCCTCCCAAAGCGCTGGGATTACAGGCTTGAGCCACTGTGCCCGGCCTTTTTCTTTTTGAACTTTATATAAGTGGAATTGTTTAGTATGATCTCTGTTGTGGCTTTTTTGTCTGTGAGTTTCCTTGCCACTGTTCACGCAGTAGCTTGCAGTGCTCCATTGTGTGAACCCACCACTGTCTGTTGATGGGCACTTGGGTCGTGTCCAGTTATTGGCTGTTATGCAGAGCGCTGTAGACATTCTTGTACCGTTTTCAATGCACATGTGTACACATCTCTATTTGGTATATGAGAGGTGACTTTAAAAACGCTGGCATTTATTTATAACAAATTGTGTGTTGATTCTTACATGTCTGAACTTCAGTCACCTTCAAAGTACTCTCCATTTGATGCAATACACCTATCGAGATGCTTTTTCCACTGCTCAAAACAGTTTTTGGACTTGTCAATTTTGATGCCTTTTAGTGATTCCATCTTTTTTTTTTTTGAGTTAGAATCTCGCTCTGTCGCTGGAGTGCAGTGGCACGCTCACGGCCACCCCAGTGTCGACCCACTGTGCTCAGGCGATCCTTCCACCTTAGCCTTCCAAGTAGCCAGAACTACAGGTGCGCGCTACCACACCTGCTAATTTTTTATTTATTGCAGAGATGAGATCTTGCCAAGTTGCCCGGGCTGTTCTCAAACAGGTGGGCTCAGGCAATCTACTCACCTTGGTCTCTCAAAGTGCTGCCATTACAGGCTGAGCCACTAAGTCCAGCCATCTGCCATTTTTTTGTTTAACCTCTTCCATATTGGCAAATTCTTTGAGGAAACAAGAGGCTCTGCTTTCCAAAAAATAATTCTGGGGTGTTTTGGGGTACCCCCCCCCAAGAGTAGACCTGCTGGGTCAGAGTGAGCACATGTTCAGCTTTAATACATGATGCCAAATCATTTTCCAAAGTGTTTATAGATGGAGAGTTTTGAGCAAGGAGAAGGCAGGAGTAGACCTGGGTCTTGGCAGTTCCCCTCTGGACAGGCTGAGCGTGAGGTGTGTAGGAACATACATCCCAGTGGAGCTGTCCCCAGACTAGTGGACAGTGGGCCTGGAGCTGGGCAGCCAGGCTGGAGGCTGGGAAGGACGGAAAGTATGTGGAGCGAGAAAGGCCGGGCCAGGGACAGGTTCTGGACACAGCCATGGTGAGGGAGCCGTGGAGACGGGGGAGCCCTCGGAGGCAACTGAGACAGGATGTGGAGCACATCATGGGTGCCAACAGTAGTATCTGAAGGAAGAGGACAGTTCTAAAGCACCAGAGACACTAAGAGGGCCAGGCAGTCAAGACTAAGCCGAGGTGTCCACCAAAGTCTACAAGGGGGCCTTGGGGGACCCTGAGGAAGGCAAGGCCAGTGGGCTGGTGTGCACGCCAGACTGCAGCAGGGTGAGGCAGGAGGAAGAAGAGCTTTAAGAACTCAGCGCTGGGCCTGGCTCGGTGGCTCAGCCTATAATCCCAACACTTTGGGAGGCCAAGGTGAGTGGATTACCTCAGTCCACGGGTTCGAGACCAGCTCGGGCAGCTTGTTGAGACTTCATCTCTACAATTAAAAAAAAAATCAAAAAATTAGCCAGGTGTGGTAGCACACACCTGTAGTTCTGGTTACTTGGAAGGCTGAGGCAGAAGGATTGCTGGAGCCCAGCAGGTCGATGCTGGGGTGGCTGTGAGCGTGCCTCTGCCCTCCAGCCTGGGCGACGGAGTGAGACTCCAACTCAAAAAAAAAAAAAAAACAACTCAGCACTGGACGACTGGGTGTGGTGGCTCATGCCTGTAATCCTGGCACTTTGGGAGGCTGAGGTGGGAGGATTTCTTGAACCCAGGAACCCAAGACCAGCCTGGGCAACACAGTGAGACATCGTCTCTACAAAAAAATCGAAAAATGAACTGGGTGTGGTGGTGTGCATCTGTAGTCCCAGTTGCTCGGGAGGCTGAGGTGGAAGAATCACCTGATGCCAGAGGTTGAGGCTGCAATAAGCCATGCTCATGCCACTGCACTCTAGCCTGGGCGATAGATGAGAACCCTGACTTAAAAAAATAAATAAATTTTTTAAATGAATGAATTAATTTAAAAAGAGAACTCAGCACTATAAGCACGGATCTGGAAGCTGA
Organism: Tarsius wallacei; assembly: GCA_963574415.1. NCBI lineage: Eukaryota > Metazoa > Chordata > Mammalia > Primates > Tarsiidae > Tarsius > Tarsius wallacei. The sequence continues at coordinate 16,544 of CAUYQG010061107.1, read as the reverse complement.
TCCCACCTCCTTCGAAAGACAGGTGCAATCTGCTTCTCCCTCCATCCACCCTCTCCCCAGCCCCTTCCCATGCCCCAGTGTCCCTAGCAGCCATTCTGCTGTTCCAACTCATAAAGGTCTCCCATGACCAGCGTGCTGTGGAGGAGGCAAGCAGGGTGGAACTTGAGAGTCCAGGAGGTGAAAAGGACCAGGCAATTCTCTCAACCCCTCCATCTGACATTTGAGGGTTATTAAAGGGTGTGGAATGGGAGTAGCTTCGTGGAATGAGAAGGAGAACAAAGAACTCCCCACCGATTATTCCCAACACAAAGCAACTTTGGCCACCGTCCAGGTCCTCTCCCTGGGGACACCCTGCCTCCACTCTCCCCAGGTGTGGTGCTCTCATACCAAGCAGACCTGCGCCCTAACACTAAGGACAACAGTCACAGAGGAGTGTAGAGCCAGGCCCTGTGTTTGGTGCTTCCCACACAGCATCTCATTTAATGCTCGGGACAATCTGAGCAGGATAGCAAAGTGTATCATTATTCCTATTTCATGGGTGAGAAAACTGAGACTTGGGCAAGTCCCAAGATTCCCCCAGCCAGGAGGCTTTAGACACTGACTCCGAAGCCTGTGTGCTTACCCTCCACCACGTCAGTCTCCTCAAGATGCAGGAGTCTCAACGTTGGCCACCTGCCCTATCCTTTGGGAAAACCCAAATCTATCCCCTTTTTCCCCCATTTCCCAAAAGTAGGACTCTGTTGTGCACTAGGGACAACAGTGCCACTTCAGGGAGTGGCGTTTTCTACTAGCTGCACAATCTTAGGCAAGTCATCCCTCCTCTCTCAGCCTCTATCTTCTCCTCTGTGAAATAGGGTTCATGATCTGATCTCCCAGGGAAGTGATGAGATGAACTGAGTTGTGCATTAAGGACCAAGCGCAGGTGTCTCTGAGTAACTGGCCCCCCATATGATTCTGTCCTTTCCATGCTTGGTCCTCCCTTCGCCCTTTCTCACCAGAGACCTGGTCCAGATCAGGGATGGTCTTTGCTGTGAGATCTGAGTACAGGTTCCTGTTTGCTTTGGGTGACCCAGATCCCACCCCACAGCCCCTGACAGCCTCTCCCTTGCCTTTCAGCCTGAGGGACTCCGTCCCCCAAGTCACCAATAGACCCAGAAAAGAAAACAAAACAAGGCTGAGAGTCTCTTGGCCCAGAGCTGCTGAACCAGCCTACCAACACGCTAATTATTGGGGTCCCCGTCTGAAAATACCCCTCAACTGAGAGGCTGATGGCCCTGTGACACTTGCTGGATCTTCATCCAACCTTATCTAATTGAATTTCATGGAGTCACTTGGGTGGGCACACATGTGCACACATTCTCACATGCAAGCCCTATTCACACTTACATTCACAGCCAAGGCCATAGTCACACACACACATAGCCAAGAATATATCCTCTGGGGAGTGACCTGCTATCAGTTGAGCTGGGGGAGGGGGTACAGTGAGAGCGGGTGGGCGGAGACAGAACTGTTGTGTGGGAAACGTCATGTTTCTGCACCAATGGGGCTCTGCTTTCAGCCCCCACTCCAAAAAGAGAGTGAAGCCTCTAGCCAGAAGGGAGTTTGCAGCTCTGCCGGTCACAGCAGAATGGTAGGTGTTCACCACAGAGACCCCCATGACACCAGCTCAGGTTGGAGTGAGGGCTGGACTACACCACGTGGCCATGCTTGGGGACGTGGAAGGGCAACCTTAGTGCTTAACTCTGCTGCTGGTGGGCATGACTCTGGTCAGCTCAGGGTTCTCTCAGGCAATTCAGGGCTCCTCCCACCCCTTCGCCTGAAGTTCATCTCAGTTCTGGATGTGGTACAGAGTGCCAGGGCATTGTCCATAAGGCATCCCCCGCTGCCTCTCACTCCTACCGGCAGCCTGGTCACCAGCGTCTCTCCCCACAGGCATCTGTGGAAGGCCCACATTTCCATCTGATCCAACCCACCGGTAGAGGTGGGCATAAGGGGCCTGGGCTTTGAGATGTAGACTTGTGCAAATCACAAACACTGACGTACACAGACATATACGCACAGATCACTATAGTCTTCTGAGAAATCATTTTGAAAGTCCACTAACTGATTGAGCAAACAAAATTTTCTAGACATGGAAGTAGAAGGTCAATTTCCCTTGTCCCCACCAGGCCAGAGGCTCTGGGGCTGAGAGCGCATCGCCATGTGGATCCTGGTCCCTCCCGAGTCCACTCTGAGGAGTCAGGAGGGGAAGGAACACAAGAGAGGTAGCTCTTGCAGGCTCTCAGCTGCCACCACCAGGCCTGGACCCCTCCGATCAGCACTACCAGCACCATTAACCTCACAGCAAGACCAAGCATCAGGATAATGAACTCAGATGGGCCTCAGTGCAGTAATTAAATCAGGGCCAAGGGGGGCGGGGTGTCGCCAAGCACAGGAAAGTGAGGAAGCAACTTGGAGGCCCTGAAGGCAAACAGAAGCATGAGACATTCAGGGGGCCCTGGCTGAAGCCCTGGGGATCCCAAGAGGGGTAAGAATCTCTTGCTGCAGCCTCCTCCTGGACTCACCGAACCTCAGAGCCAGAGGTTCCTACTTCCTCTGTATGCCTGGGGAGGCAAGGCCCAGAGGGAGGTGGGGCTCCTTCTCGGGTGCACAGTGGGGCTGGAGTTGAGGCCAGGTCTTTTGATATCTGGACTCTGCCCACCTCCCCATGCACATAGGAGCCCTGAAAGTTCTGGGGTTGTGACCTGTTCCCATGTGGCTGGGGCTTTGTTTCTTCATCATGAGATCGTGTCAGTGAGACCAAGTCACTGAGTCCCACTGTGACCCCAGGCAGGGCCCTTCATACTCATAACTATAGCTTCCACCCCCAAAAGACAAAACCTCAAGAATAACTGGGGCCAGGCGTGGTTGGTCCTCCCCTCTCCCTTTCTCACCAGAGACCTGGTCCAGATTCAGGGATGGTCTTTGCTGTGAGATCTGAGTACAGGCTTCTGTTGCTTTGGGTGACCCAGATCCTCCCCAGCCCCTGACATCCTCCCCCTTGCTTTTCAGCCTGAGGGGCCCCTACCCCCAAGTCACCAATAGACCCAGAAAAAAACAAAACCCCAGCAATTTGGGAGCTGAGGAGGAAGGATTGCTTGAGCACAGGAGTTCGAGGCCAGCCTGGGCAACATAGTAAGTCCTTGACTCTACAAAAAAGTCAAAAAAAGTTGGCCAGGTGTGGTATGTGCCTGTAGACCCAGTTACTTGGGAGGCTGAGGTGAGAGGATTGCTTGAGCCCAGGAAGGTGAGGCTGCAGGGAGCCATGATCATGCTACTGTACTCCAGCCTGGGAGACAGAGTGAGACCCCAACTCAAACAAAGCAAGAAATAAAAACAAAAAAGAATAACTGATCAAGTTAGCAAATGCAGCAAATAGATGTTCTGGTGGTTGGACTGCTTCGATCTCATCTGACCACCCAGACCCACACAATGAAGCAGGCAGCTCAGATCACATCTCACCAATGTCAATTAGTGGCATGTCATTTGTGTGCAATTCAAGGGCAGGATCTGGGTCACACTCCTCCCCGGGTCCCCAGCACCCAGGGCAGTGAATGAGTGAAAGACCCATGTCTTTTTGCCTGGAATCATTTCCTTATACAAAAAGCAGAGGCTGGCATGGCAACAATGCCAGGAGAGACACGTAGGGTGGAAGGACAGTGTGTAGGATGGATGGTGAAGTACAGGGTGTTTTCCTTTGCCCCCTCAGATCTGCTGTTCATCTTTCCCCACCCTGCCCTATGCTTGGACGCTGGTCTGAAGGAATAGCATCAAAAGGTCAACAGGCTCTGGTGACCTTTGGCTTCTAGTTGGGTCAAGCTGAAGGGGAGCCCAGAAGGAGATGGGATAGAAGGAAGGAGGGAAAGAGGGAGGAAGGCCGGAGCACTTATTCCCGGGCTCTCTCCCCATGTGGTGCCTCTGACTGGCACTTGACAAGGGGCACCACTCCTGTTGGGTGGCCCTCTCCATGTGGCCGTCTTTCCCTTCACCCTTCAGGCTCTGGGTGATATTAGCCTTGGGGTTCCCATATCTAGGGTACCAGTAGGATCTTGTGTGTGTGTGTGTCCTTCCCACCAACCCCATCCTTGTCTTTATAAATAGGCCTTTATTAAGCCCACCTTGAACCATGCCAACATAAGTGTGAATCTGTTTCTACTGGGATCCTATCTGACACAGATGGGTAACTGGTTGGACAGAAGGATGGAAGGAACTAGTACGGTGCAGTGGTTAAGAGTCTAAGTTTTGGAGCCTGGATTTGCATCCTAACTCGACCACTAATTAGATGGAGGAATTTGGGCAAGTTCGGTGATGTCTCTAAGAATTCATTTTCTCGACTATAAAATGGGAATAAAAATAACTTACAGTGCTGTTGTGAGGATCAGATGTGATAATCAATGCAGAGCTGAGCGTCTTGCTTGGCACACAGCAAGTGCTCAATAAGAGGTCGTTGCTGCTACTCTAGCTGGCCCACCAGATGGTGAGCTGAAGGCCTTCGCCAGCTCCCTCAGCTTGGACCACTTGAAGTTCATGAATGAGGAGGTCAACCCAGACTGTGGTGTAAAATACCTCTGCATCCTTTCCCTGGGGACCGGTAGAATTTCCCCTCTGTTCTAGAACCCGGCTTTGGAAAGCACTGGTTCTGTTCTCACTCTTCTCCTCTGATCTGGTGGGAGTGGGGTATCTGAGATGGACAGACAGATAGCCCTAGCTGCCTCCTGAGGGGGTGCCTGGCCTGGGTCTTCCCATCCTAGGGTGGAAACAGGGGAAGCAGGCTGAGGACTCGCCAACATAAGTGGCCGTGGTAGTGCAGAGGAAACGCAACCCCAGCAAGCTTCCAATCTGACCTTCCTGGAGGCCCAGGAAATAAAGGTCAAGAGGCCACAGGCCTTTCTATTGAGGGCCATTCCAAGCCATGAGTCCCCAGTGAAGCTGGAGAAGGACCCCCGAATCCCCCCATTAGGCCTGTTCGGAGCCCAAGCAAGGAGGACTCGCTCTGTTCCTGGGTAGGCAGCCTACCCCCATGCTCAGGAGCAGCCCTGGACTGCCTACCTACCGGCTGGCTTGGTTTCCTTGTGCTGCCATCCCCTAGTGTGGCCAAGCGTGCCCACTCCTGCCCCCACAGTCCAGGAAAGTTCACCGAGGCCCGCTCTGCGCCAATTCCCACCCACCCCCGCACCCAGGCCCTGGGAGCACAGATAAGGCAGAAGTGGTTCCAGTCTTCCACGCACAAGTCACATATCCAAATGCAGCCCCAGCAGGAAGATGGCTCAACCCATCACCTCACAGGTGTAGACAATGAGGCCCATAGAGGGGTATGACCTGCCTGGGGCCACACAGTACTTTGAACACAGCCTGTTCCAGTCCAGGTTTCCCAACCACCAGGCCAATGTCTTTCCGCCTCCTGAGTCAGCATGAGTTGCAGGAAAGGAGCAGGTCCAGAGGCTAAAGTGGGCGTGACTTGGGGCCAGGGAATTGAGAGGCTCTGGAGACTGACCTGAGTTCAAGGCCTGGCCCCAATACTGGCTTGCCGGGAGCAATTGGCAAGTCCCTTAATCTCGCTTAGCCTCAGCATCTTTGGCTTTCAAATCAAAATACCTCCTTCCTTGCATAGGTCTTGTGAGAATGCAGAGAGAACATCTTGCGTTGTGCCAGGCACACAGCAGCCCCGAATGACATGCAGTAGGTTGAACCATGAAGAATTGTCAGCTCTTTGAATAACAGCTCTCCTAATCATTACCGTTTTTACTAGTATTAGCATAATCATGATCAGCTGTGTGCGCCTGTGCCTATTACTTTCTCTCTCAGTCTCCTCATCCAAAAAAAAATGGAGATTATATGCAAGGACCCTGCCTAAGACCGGGCACACAGTAGGTGCTCACTAAAACCTGGTCTCCCGCCTCTCCTTTTCCTCCTCATACAGTCATTTCTTCTTCCATGGGTGGCTACAGGGAGCCCTATCCTCTTTCCTGGTTACCACAGCCCTGTTGGCAAGAAGTTGACACTGTGACTGAGACGAGAGAGGAGTGATGAGCAGGCTTCCAATATCATCTTCTCAAAGAAATTTCAAAAGTTAAAAGAAAAATATAGGTCATAATTGTTAAAACCTGACACAGTGCGACACTGCTGGATCATGCCCAGGACTTCTGGTGGATTCTGGGACAGGAGACCAGAGCTCTACAGATGGGCCTGTCCCTCTTCCATCCACCCCCCTGCCAATAGCCTCCCAGACTCCCCAAGAAAGATTTGGGAAGAAAGTCAGTTCTGTGTGTTCTGGATCACAGCTGAGCAAACAGCCAGCCTATCCTCTTGGCAGCTGGATGCCACCTAGAGCCCTCATGGAACAGAAGATTCCAGATCTGGGAAGGGCCCGGTGTCTCTGGGTTCAACCTCCTGCTGTCACACCGTACAGGGCAGAGGCTGACACCCTCTGGGGGGAGATGCTACCCCCTCCCTGAGGCCCCCCTGCAGGGCCCTCTCTCATGCCAGTCAGGGAGCCCTTCCTTCTGTCCAACCTCAGTTCTTCCTTTCTTTATCCATAGCCCCTGACAGCATCTCTGTGTTGGTCTCGTGTATGCTAGCATAGGAGGAACACGGGGATGACAGAACAGCCCCTGTGCATTCCCCGGTCTGTCTCACTGGACAGCGTTGCCTATTAGTACCCAACTCCTCCCCAGCCTGAACCCAGGTGAGGCTGGACCCAGGTGAGGCCGGGCCCAGCTAAGTCAGGACCCAGGTGAGGTAAGACACAGGTGAGGCTTGACCCAGGTGAGGCCTGGCCCAGGTGAGGCTGGATGCAGGATAGGCAGGACCCAGGTGAGACAGAACCCAGGCGGCACAGGGCACCTAAGAGGTATACTGGTCCCAGGTCTCCTTCTGGCTCTGGGAAGGTACCATGCATCAGACAGCCTAGAACATTCCTGTACAGGCCTGGGCTCCCAACCAGGAGCTGGGGGATCCCCAGGCCTGGAAATCCCCACTGGGCATGTCCCACTCCACCCACTCCCCCGTAGGGGCTGGTCATTCTCAGCACTATTTCTTGGAAGGAGAAGCTGGCTCGTGATCAGAAGTTCTGGAATTCACCACAGGAAGCAACCAATGAGTGAGGCAAAAGGACCCTGCTTAAAGGAGCTCAGAATTCTGCATCTGATTCCCACTCCAGCACTCATGGGCACCAGAGGCAGAATCGGATGGACATGGGTTCAACTCCAGCTCTGCTATTTAAGAGTTGTCCGCCGGGCTAGATGGCTTAGCCTATAATCCCACGCTTTGGGAGGCTGAGGTGAGTGGATTGCCTGAGCCCGCGGGGCTGGGCAGAGGGACGAGCTGGGCTGTGATGCAGACCCCACGAAGACCTTGGCCAGCATGTCAGGGACCTCTGGAGTGGGCAACTTGGCAAGACCTCAACTCTAAATCAAAAAATTAGCCGGGCATGGTAGTGCGTGCCTGTAGTTCCAGCTACTTGGAAGGCTGAGGTGGAAGGATTGCCAGAGCCCAGCAGGTCGAGGCAGCGGTGGCCGGGAGCGGCCACTGCACTCCAGTGTGGGTGACAGAGTGAGACTCCAACTCAAAAAAAAAAAAGAGTTGTCTGGTGTCTGGCCAGTTTCTTACCTCACAGAGCTCTGGTTTCCTCTTTTTGAGAAGGGATTATAGTATCTGCCTCAACAGGTTCTCGTGAGGATTATACGAGGAACCAGCAGGGCAGATACTCAGCTGGAATGCAAAGACTCTAACCCACTGCTTGGTCAATAGCCATCACCCAGAGTCCCCTGAGTGCCCAACCTAGAATCCCACACATGATTCAGCAACTGAAGGGTTAACAGGGAGTCTTCAGGAGCTGATGACCCTTCTGATTGCTTGGTGTCCATATTGAACTACATAGGTGTGAGAAAATGCTCTATGAACCGCAGACTGCCGACTAACTCCAGACCCACACCCCCAGCCATCTCCTGAATGTGGCTATTCACTGCCTCCCAGCCCCTCCTCTAGGGTGCCCCTATGGGCTCGGCACTTCCACCACTACCAAACGGCACCTAGTTTATCATGCAATGGCATGATCATAGCTCACCACAACCTCAAATTCCTGGGCTGAGCCATCCTTCACCTCAGCCTCCCAAGTAGCTGGGACTACAGGTGCATGCAACCACATCTGGCTAATTTTTTATTATTCTTATTTTTTGTAGAGATAAGGTCTTGCTATGTTGCCCAGGCTGGTCTCAAACTTCCGGATGCAGCACACCACAGTGCTCACTACAAAGATGGTCAACCCATCCCAGGAATTGGTTCCACCTCTGTCCAGCCACTCCAGGCAGACATGCCTGGGAGACCCTTCCTTACCCAGTCTCTCCCCTGCCTGGCAATTCTGCTTCCTCTAAGTTCTGTTTCTCTCGGCTCTGTCCCTCCTTCCTCCCCCTACCCACCGGATGCCCTCCTCATTTCTCTGCTAAATCACAACCACTGCTTCCTCACGGGCCTCTGCACTGCAATGTGTCCTTCCATTTCATCCTCACACTGCGGACAGAGTCACCTTCCAAAAACAGGGGTCTTTCATTGACCCCTCAGGGAAACATCAGCCATCATCAACATCCTCCGTGATGTTTGTCACAGGCTGGGTTCCCAGGAAGGAGGCTCTGAGATAAAGACTTGCTTGCAGGTTTATTCGGGAGTAGTCTTAAGATCAATAGCTGGGGGTGGGAGGGGGAACTGGAGCGGGGCTGGGCAGAGGGATGAGTTGGGCTGTGATGCAGACCCCACGAAGACCTCGGCCAGCATGTCAGGGACCTCTGGAGTGGGAATGACTCTTCATCGTTGTCCCAAGTTGGGGCAAGAGGCCTGAGCTGCATATCCCATATGCACCAGTCGCTGGATGCAGGCTGGCCCTGGGAGGGGGCACGACATTAGATGAGGAGGCAATGGCAAACGGGGAGAAGTCTCATGTCTGCTGCCTGCCATCAGCACTCCCAGCAGCTGAGGGGGACTAGGGGGAGGACACAGCTACCTGGGCAGCACACCACAATGAGGCCTCAGGTCCGGGGAATCTTTAGGGATGTTCGTCGCATGACTCAAAGAGTAATTCCTTGTTGCCTTCAAGATAATGTATATTTTTTTTTAGTCAGAGTCTTAGTCTGTCACCCAGGCTGGAGTGCAGTGGCACAATCACTACTCATCGCAGCCTTGACCTCCTGGGCTCAGGCAATCCTTCGACCTCAGCCTCCCAAGTAGCTGGGACTACAGGTGTGCACCACTATGCTTGGCTAATTTTTACTTTGTTTTTTGTAAAGACAAGGTCTCCTTATGTTGCCCAGGCTGGTCTCCAACTCCTGGGCACGAGTGATCCTCCCACCTCAGCATCGCTAAGTGCTGGGATTACAGGTGTGCGCCACCACACCCAGCCTTCAAGACACATTTGGAACGTCTGATGTAGCCCACAGACCCTTCGTGATCTGCCCCAAACATCCTCCAATCCTGCCTTCCTCTTTCCCCTCTCCCTACTCGCACTCAGCTTTCTAACCATATTGTGCTTCTTGCGGTTTCCAAGCTTCAACATGCTATTTCACACCTCTCTGCTTTTGCACATGGTATTTCATCTGCCTGGACTGCTTTAAATGGAATAAGAAGAAATCCTATTCTCTTCTTCCAGCCAATTCCTACTCCTCCATCAAGACTCCAGCTGAGCTCTGCTTCCCCCGGGGAAACCTTCTATTCACTGGCCCCCCCACCCCCAAGCTGGTGCTCCCGCCACACCCGGACATAGCCACTGGGTGCTGATCTGTTCCCAGGGGCAGCAGTGGCCTGGTCCCGGCTTAGATCCCAGGGTCTGGCTGCTCAGGCACTCAGGATGCGTTTGTGCTGGAGGAAGGGTTGCTGGGAAAAGAAAGAGCAAGTTCAAGGCTGGAAGCTGAAAGTGCCCCTTGTGTCGAGAGAAGGCTGGGCGGTGTCTCCTACTGTTCAATGTCATTGCTGTTGTCATCCTTTTCCCCCTCACTGCCCTCACGACCGTCGTCATCGTGGCCATCAGGGCTCCGTGTTTTGGCTACTGACTATATTATATACCAGGCTCTGAGCCCATTTCCCTTTAATCCTTACTTTATCCTCGCTATTAATACGCCTCTCCCCCAGTAGGTACTATTATTATCACTATTTTACAGATCTGGAAAGTGAAGTTTGGGCAGGTTAAGAGCGCTGCCCAAGGTCATGCAGCTGGCTAATGATCTGTGTGACCCAAGGACACTCTGTTTACCATGCCAGCAGGCAGCTGGGCCACAATGATATCATCCCTTCCCGAGCCCCTCCTGCCCCGTCACTGCCTGTCTGAGGGAACTCCTTTCTTAAATGAAAGGACATCCCGCTGAGAAGACGTAGGGTGGGCCCTGCTGGAGCAGCCAAGAGACCTGGGAGGGACCTTGGGAGTGGGAGAGAGAGGACATTCGGAACCACGTTTGCCCTTCTAGACCCATCAACTAAGGCAGAGTGTGAGTCAACGATGGTTACTACATGTTGCTTGGACAGCTTGTCCCTTCTTCCTGTCTGCAGATAGGGAGTGAGTTTGAAGTCCCAAAAGGGGGGATCCCCATCCAAGCTCACACTAACCATCAGGGGTCAGCTGGGGCCACAGTCTGGGCTCTGGGCTCCCAGATCAGGGCCCCGTCCACAGGCCGACTGAGGCAAAGAATGCCGTCAAGGGGGTAATTTGAGGGTGCTAGGAAGAGCTCCTCCTCACGCATATGAGGGTGCTCCTCGCCAGGCTTCTGGAAATACCTGGAGTCCCTCCGGAGGGCACACATTATGAGCCCTGGTGACTTCCAGCCCTGTGGGCTCTGTCCTCCCAGGGACCCTCCTGCCCTGGCTCCCTTGCCTTAGGAAATGGGCAAGCAGTCAGGACCAGTTCTAGGGAGGCTCTGAAAGGGAGCTGACCCCAAACCTGGTCATGACAGGGACAGATAAGCAAACAAGAGGCAGCATAGCCAAATGAGAAGCTTTTGGCCAGGTTGGTTTTAATCAGACTCCAAGTGTACTGGCTATGTGAGCTGAGGGAAGATATCTGAGTGCTCTGGGCCTCGGTTTTCTCATCTACAATATGGGGATAAGAGTTACGATCTAGCAGGGTTGTTGTAGGGATTTGATAGACATTGAGGGTGTCGTGAGTCAACAGGGCTTGGTGTAGGGTCGAACAGGGCTAGTGGAGCAGTTCATGTCTCCTCAGTTCTTGCTGGACAACACTGGTTCCTCCATGTCCCTAAAGTCCAGGATGAGGCCTAGCGAGGCTGCCCAGTCCCCAGGGGCCATTGAATTCTGTAGAGTTCTGTAGCTTCTGCAGGCAGAATGGACCCCAGTCACTGGGTGATGCAGGAAGAAAGGCACAGGAAGCCCTTTCTGCTAGAACTCTCCAAAGGCAGAAATGACTGTGGGAACACTTCTCTGAAAGTATCCAAGCAGAAGCTGGGTAGATGCTGGGCAGGGATGTGATCACCAAGAATTAGATCGATTGACTATACAAGCCTGGGAAGGACGTCCAGGTTGGAAAGCCCCTCAGAGGTCCTCAAGTCCAGCCCCTTCAACATACAGAAGGGGTGACTGAGGCCCGAAAGTGAATGGACATGCCCAAGACAGGCTGATGCCAAATCTGGATATGGAGTAAGTCTCCTCTCTCTGGAGAGAGAGGACTGGTGCTGATATAACTCTTACCAAAGAAAGGACTGAGGCACAGAGAGGGCTGGAAACTCACTGGGATCACCAAGAGAGTCTGTGATTGACCAGAATCTATCTCCCTTGGCTCCAAGGTTCCCCCATGGCCGTCTGGGCTGGCATGCTTCTGGCTGTAGGAGTGCAACCAGAAGCCTGATCCCCCACCCCTAGCAGGGCTGCCTTGGATCCTTCCTAGGGTCCTTCCTGGAGCTGCCGGGCAATGTCTCCTGGCTGGAAAACACACCAAAGCATGTGTTAGGTTTGGTGTCAGTTTCATCTGCCAAAACACCAGGTCCAAGAGGGAGACTTGCAAGGTAGAGACGCCCACCCACTGTGTGTCAGAGGAGGAAACTGGGCTCAGAAAGGACAGTGACTGCTCCAAGATCTCACGGCTACCCTGGCCTTGACCCCCAGTCCAGACTCTCTCAGGAGAAGGACAAGACAGAGAGAGGCAAAGACAGAGACGCCAGCTCAGAAGGGAGAATGTGTTCCCCTGGCAGAGTCGGAGCAGTAGGAAGGAAATGTCTTGACACTTGGCAGACAGTGGGCAGCCCCAGGCAGCCCTGGCTCTCAACAGGAAAGAGGCCTTGGAGACCTGGGAGAAGAAGCAGCCGGATTTGCTGGGTTCCTATGAGATCCTGCTATTTTCTCAGAGCCTGCTCCCACCCCCAGCCTCCACGTTCCCAGTCACGGTGCTCCTTGACTGTCCGCTGTCTACGACAGCAGATGCCTCTAACGCAACACGATCACCCTTCCTGCCTTGCACATGCTGTTCTCTCTTCTTGGAATGCTATCCCCTCCCCTGTCCCTCTCACTCTTACCCGCCTTGAACTCCTCAGCTAAGGCTTCGCTGAGAGGCTTCCCAGGCCCTCCAACCTGGCCTGGCCTATCCCCTGAAGCGGATCAGATGCCCTCTGTCCTGGTTTCCCCAGCCCGGGTGTCTCCTTCCCTCTGTCACAGTGCAGGCCTTGCTAGCAGTCACTGTCTACATCCAGGTCTGCCTCCTACATCGGACTGGAAGCCTCTATAAAGGACGGTTGGGCTCTGCTTAAGGCAACATCTCCCAATGCAGCAAAGGGCCGCCCATAAAGGACCCACGACTTCCTTCATCCTTCCTTCCTTCTTTCCCTTCCTCCCTCCCTCCCTCCTTCTACATAACTGACTGAACTCCTATTGGGCCAGGCACTGTGCTAGGTGCAGGAGACAGAGCAACACAAAGTCCCCACTACATGACTGTCATTCTATGGGGGGATGAGGAGGGGAGATGACAGTGGAAATGTGACAGTCCAAATACACTTGCATGGTGACAAGTGCTACAAAGAAAAACAGCGTTTATTGAACTGAGAACTGCAGCAAGTTAAACCACGGTCTCAAACAAGCACAGTGGGCTGGGGGTTGTCAGTTCCAGACCCTCTGGTCCCTCTCTTAGCTTCCCTCTCAAGTGCTGTCAGGCATTGGGTGAGGCAGGCGTGTGGGAAGAAAGGCCTGGGCCCCCTGAAAGTGCCAGACGTCTCTCTCACCCACAGACACACTTCCTGGCTCTCCAGGAATTTGATTCAGCAACAGTTACTGAGCAGTTAGTTATGAAACAGTCACAATAAATGCCATTTATTGAGGGCCTTTAGAGTTCTGGGGGTGGAGACGCCCTCCCTATCTCACTGAACCTCTCAACAGCCTGGCGAGGTGGGCACAGCTAGCCCCTACTGAAGGAGGGCCCAGGGTCCCACAGTTGGTCCCTGGTGCAGCTGGGATTTGATCCCAGGTCAGGTGACTCCTGTGTCCAAGTGCTTTCCCACTACTCCCTGTAGCCGCTCAAAGCCTTGGAAGGCAAGCAGGTGGTCAGGTGGTGGAGAGAGTCAGGGCCTGAATCTGGATCCCAGGTCCTAATCCCAGCACAGGTGTATGAGTGGAGCCTCTTAACTCCTGGGCCTCAGTTTCTCTCTGTGTCAAGAGAAGCCCATTAGCCCAAAATACCATGACAACACACCAGTCAGCCCCTGCACCCAAGACCCTCTGGGTTTTCCCCCTCATCCTCCAGCCCTCCCTGGTGTCTGCACCTATGCCAAGTTGATCAGTCACTCATGGCAGGTGTGCTGCTGAGCCTGGGTAGAGGCAAAGCGGCTGTGAACCCTGCTCACAAAAGTGGGGCTAAGGGCGGGACTGCCAGTCTGGGGAAAGATAAGGGTCAGGTATCCTGGGTTCACACTGGGGAGTTACTAAATCATCCCCTCCCCTGAGAAAGACAGCACTGCTCCCATGCTTGGAAGGGACACAAAACCAGCATTTGCTGAGGGCCTATTATGTGTTCGGTGATCCGTCAGGTGGCACCTCATTTAACCTACTGTGTGAAGCACAGATTGTCGAAGTCAGTAGCTCAATGTTATTGAGTGTATTCCTTTGCTAGGGTTGCCATAAAACAAAGAAACACAGACCAGGTGGCTTAAACAGCAGAAATCGATTTCCTCACTATTCTGGAGGCTGGGAGTCGGAGATCAAGGTGCCAGCAGGGCTGGTTTCTTGAGGTCTCTCTCCTCGGCTGTAGCTGGCCACCTTTGTGTGACACAGCATTCTCCCTTTCTGTATGTCCATGTCCACACTTCTTCCTCTTACAGGAACGCCAGTCATATTGGACTAGGGCCTGCCTCATTTTAATGTCATTACTCTCTAAAGACCATGTCTCCAAATACAGTCATATTGTGGGGTACAGGAGGTTAGGGCATCAGCAGATGAATTTGGGGGCACACAGTTCTGTCTACAACTATGAATTAGTTCATGGCAGAGCCAGACTTTGAACTTGGGTCTCTCTGGCTTGAAAATCTACTTTCTTTATGACATATCACATTACCCTTCTACCTCTTCCCTGAACCCAAATATTTCTCATGGCCAGCTCCAAGGGGAGCTGACGTATTCTGGGAGTTTCCTCATGCCAAGGGCCTCACCCATTACTCCGTCTAATTCAACAGCGCCAGGAGGCGAGCACTAGGGAGAATCTGAAGCTTAGAGAAGGGAGTGGTCCAAGTACACACAGGGAGTCAGTGTGGCAGGACATGAACTTGAATATGTCTGAGCCTAGCCACCCTCCTTTTCCTGGGGTGATATTCACATTACTTGACAGGTCTACATCAGCACAGCAGCATGGTTGCCTGGCCAAACGGATTTCCAGACTCCTGGACAGGGCTGAGGGCTGCTGGGCATTAACCATTTAATTGCTGGAGAACCTGGGCAGATGTAAATCGATACTTCTACAACCAGTGAAGCTGTTCTGACAAGTACTGTCTGAACAGTACCGACTCTTTTCAACCATCGGCCACCCTTTTGGGGGTCAGGACCATTGCTGAGAGACAGAATTAGCTGGTGGAAAGGCAAAAACTGCCAAGATCTTCCCCTGACCTAGAAGGAGGTTGGCAAAAAGGGGTTACCTTTCTTTGAAAAGAGAACTTATGTCTAAGGGGTTATGCCTCAGAGCAGAGGCAGCAGCCTGAGAAATCGCTCGGCCAAGCCCCTCACTGAGTTTTTAGGGAGACTCATGCCCAGGGAGCAAGGGTTTTCCCAGGTCTGTGCAGTGAGCTGGGGCAGACCAGAGCCGGAACTCAGGCCCCAGCCTCCCCCACCGTATCTGCCCAGTGCTCCGGCCTCATCAGAACCACCCCCCAGCCCCCGTGCCTATCATTGCCTCACTCCATGACATGACAGGTGATTTCAACAGCTCCTCGGCCTGCCAGTTTCCTCTGGAGTTGAGAGAACCCAGAATGGGGCACCAGAGTTCCTGGGGTGCCCATGGCCTGACTTGGCAGGGTTGAATGAGGCTGACAGCCCTCCCTGTGAGCAGGGGTCTCACCCACCTGCATGTCCTGTCCAGGCCAGCTAACTGTGCTGTTGACTCCCAGGACCTGAGTGGGCCCCTAGCTATGAATGACAGGGAAGGGGCCACATTACATACTTGGTACTCCCTCCATGAAGCCCCCAAGTAAGGGAAGCCATTCAGAGCACAGTTTTTGAGACCAGAGGGCCTGGGTTCAAGTCACAGCTCCACTTACTGGCTCAGTGAATTGCAGACCAAAGGTGTCTGTGCCTCAGTTTCCCTCTCTGTAAAAACAGGAACTGTAAGTGCACGAAGGTCTCTCTGAGAAAGAAATGAGATGATTTATATGAAAGTGTTGATGTGGAAATTGGTTTGGAAACCGCAGGTCGAGATGAACAGGCCTATTCCTGCAGAGAAGTGGGGGGAGGGGCGCCCCACCCCTGGCCCACTGGGTGACTTGAGTCCCTGACCCTCGTTTTCCTGTTTGGAAATGGGGCCTCGTGATAGCAGCACCTGTCGCCACTGGAACTCAGAACGCTGGTGGAACACACGCGTATTGTGCACAGAACAGGGCTAGGCAAACAGTAAGCGCTCAATGCGTGCTCAATGAGGAGTGTTGGAACCCGGCTCCCCGGTAGTCGTGGGCCATTGTGGGAGCCCGAGCCGGAGAAAGTGTCCGAGACACATAAACTGGCTAAAACCGGCTCCCTGGCGCCCCGGGTACCCCGGGGGGTGGTCTGTCGAGCGGGTTCGATGGGCCCCTGCCCCAGGGGCGAGCAGCCCGCGGCCTGAGAACTCAGGGTGCCCGCAAGAGGCCGGGGCCCACCGCTCGCGCCCCAGCCGCCCTCCCCCAACGCAAACACGCCTGCCTCAGCTGCCTGGCGGGGGAAATCCCTTCCCGCAGAACTTGACCGCAGCCCAGCTGCTCTGCCTTCCCCACGTCAGCACCCGTCACTCACTCGCAGCGGCCCGTCCTGGCGCTCCCTTCAACCTTAACCCCTTCCGCTGGGGCCGAGGCTTT
>CAUYQG010061106.1:0-34445 GCA_963574415.1 Tarsius wallacei | reverse complement strand
GAGGTGTGCCCCTCCCTCCCCTAGCAGTTTCCCTCAACTGCCAATCCCACCCCCCTCCCCAGGTAGTTTGCCCGGGCGGCCAATCCGATTAAAAAAAAAAAAAATAAAATAAACAATAACAAACAGAATGCTCAAGATAAGACCAGAACATAGTGACCAGAGATTCTATAAACTATTATCTGAAATGTCCAAGTTAAATAAAAAAATTTATGAGGCATGCAAAAAAAGTGTGACCCATACATTAAAAATGAAAGAAAGAAAGAAAGAGAAAAAGAAAAGTAGATAAGAGAAACTAACTTTGAGGGGACTCAGATGTTGGACATGGCAGACAAAATCTTTAAAGCAGCTTCTATATATATATAATATACATATATATTTGAATTATAAAGATGTGAGGTATAATTCAGGGTTAGATATACAAATGTTGATTATGCAGGTACCCTTGTTGATGAGGTAAGCCTCTTCCTCCCCTACTGGTTTCCCTCAACTGCCAACCCTACCCCTTCCTCCTCTGACAGTTTCCTACTACTGCCAATTCCTTTTGTATAGTATTATAATTGTCCAAGGTCCACTTATGAGTGAGAACATATGGTACTCTGTTCTTTGTTTCTGTGATAGATCACTGAGTATGATCAACTCTAAATCCATCCAAGTTGCTGCGAAGTCCATATTTTGTCCTTCTTTATGGCTGCATAATGTTCCATTGTGTATATGTACCATATTTTTTTTATCCAGTCCAGCTTCAAAGAACAACACGGTTGGTTCCATGTTTTTGCTGTTGTGAATAGAGCTGCAACAAACATACTTGTGCAGGTATCTTTTTTGTAGAATGATTTAAGTTCCTCTGGGTATACTCCTAGTAGAGGAATTGCTGGATCATACAGAAGGTCAATTTCTAGTTCTTTTAGAAATTGCTGTCTTCCAAATAGGTTGCACTAGTTTGCATTCCCACCAGCAGTGTAGAAGCGTTCCTTTTTCTAAATATATTTAAAGATTAAAAAACAAAAAACATGTTTAGAACAATTAAAGAAAGATATAATAATAATGGCTCATCAATAGGAAACACAATGAAATTGAATTTATGTATACCTTATTTTATACATATTTTAAATAAAATATTTTATTTTATGTATATTTTATTTTGGTATATTTGCACATATAAAAATAATAATAATAATAAATAAAACTGATTAACATAGATTAGCAGTACATTTAAGTTGCAGAACTTGTTTTGAAAGTCAATCAATAGAAATTGTATTTTCTAAGCAACGCAAGAAGAGAAAGAAATAAAAATGAGCAGTCTCAAGAGGCATATGGGACACCACTAAGTACATCAACCTACCTGTATTGAGAAAATAAGAGAGGAGAGAAAAAGAAAAAAAATTAAGAAAATAATGATACAAAGGGCCACGATTTGATGAAAAAATTAATGTACACATCTGTGAATTAATGAACCTCAAGAAGAATGAACACAAACATAATCAAACCCAAAACTTTATAATTAAAAATGTTAAAAGACCGAAAAAAAAAAATTGAAGACAACACTGTTAACACATACGAAGAAACCACAATAAAGTTAACAACTAATGTTTCATCTGAATTAATGAGACCAGAAGACAGTGGAATGAGATCTTCAAAGCACTGAAAGAAACGTGGACATTTAACTAAGATTCCTATGTCAAACAAAGCTATCTTAAAAAAAAAAGAAGGCAAATAAACATATTTCCAACAAATAAAAACTATCTCTTGCTTTCTTCATTTACCTTTTGCCATGAGATAACACAGGATGATATTACAAAGGACTTCACCAGTTGCTGGTGTCAAGCTTTTGGACTTCTCAGCCTCTGAGTCAAATAAACTTCTATTCTTTATAAGTTATCCAGTCTGTGATATGCTGTCACTGCAGCACAATATAGACTAGATACATGCTTTACAACAAATACTAAAGCAAAATTTTTAGGCTGAAAAAAAATGACACTAGGCAAAAATTGAAGTCCTCAAGAAAAGCACAGAACTCCAGCAAAAAACAAAATAAAATAAAAGTAGACCATTGTAAAAGGCAGTATAACTATAAATATCTTTCACCTTATGTTCCTAATTGATTTACAAATTATAACATCAAATAATATCTATAAAATTATTGCTGAATCTATGCTGTGAATAAGTCTATGGAAATTTAATGTTTTTGACAACGACAACACGAAGAAGGGGAATAAAAGTGAAGCTATATTGGAAATGATGGTATAGAAGAAATGATACCAAATAATAATGCCGGTCAATGGAATAAAGAAAACTCAAAATGATAAATTGGAAGATTAACAACAGCAACAATAAAACTGTAATATATATATATATATATATATATAATTCTTTCTTAGCTATTTTAAAAGATAATTGTAACAGTTGATTTTTTTGGTTGATGATATATTGACAAATGTGAGTTCAATAA
This sequence comes from Tarsius wallacei, assembly GCA_963574415.1. Lineage (NCBI taxonomy): Eukaryota > Metazoa > Chordata > Mammalia > Primates > Tarsiidae > Tarsius > Tarsius wallacei. Next base: position 31,996 of record CAUYQG010061106.1, on the reverse strand, counting down.
TAGTACAAGAGCAGGAAAGGGATGAACCTATACAGGAATAAAATTTTTATGTTTTATTGAAATTAAATTAATATAAATCTGAAGTTAAATCTTATAAGCTAAGGTATATATTATAATTCTTACAATAACCATTCAGAAAAATGACTCAAAAATAATAATCCAATGGATGTTGTATAAAATAAATTCAATAAATTTGTATAACATACTTAGAAATGTAACTGAAACATAAAAAAATTTGTATCATAATTGTTTATTATGATTAATATTATCTTTTTAGTCTCATGGGGAAAATACTAATTTCCACTATTAAATTACTATCTTGTAAAAAGTAAACATGAATTTGCCATCTCAAAGAAGAAGAGTTGTGGATTTTGTGAAGATGTTTATTCTTTTAGAAAATTAAGGATTGGGAGGGAGTGTGAAGGAGTTCAGATCACAGAAGATAAGAAACATTGTGGAAATGTTGTTCCTTTAACCCATGATGACAATATTTAAAAATACATGTGGAATATTTTACCTGTGCCTTGAAACAAGTTTAAGGACAGATTTCTGGATACACTGTGAAACTGGCTTTTGTGAATCATTTATATTTGCCTACTGTCCAATAATTTGTATTAAAATTCTATTACTGGAACTTTAGGCAGGCTATGTCTAACAGTTTGAGTCCTGTGGATTTCCACAAAGTTAGAAGCTTGACCTTTTCTGAAAAATAATTTGTTCCCTGTATATAATTTATGTAAGCTCAAGGGAACCAGAAAAGTGAAGTTTTGAAGGAAATGAAGCTTGTTTATTTAACATTGAGAGAAATATTTGCCTGTGTAAAATGATCAGTAGAAATGATTAGAGATGAACTCAAATATTTCTAACAACAATGAGAAAAAATTGTAAGCATTACATTTAACTTATCAAGAAAAATATAACTGATAGTTTGGTTCTATGCTAGACAATTTCCTTTTGGATATCCCACGATAGTGCTTTGACGTGAATAGTTTCTGGCATAATCTTTTGTGGGAAAGCATCCGAGTTCACAATTACTAAATGTTTTGTTAAACTTTGCCTGCATAGGAAAGTATGATATGTGTAATGATTATAGAGTGAAAGAAAATGTGTCAAATGATCTGAGTTGTTTCTAAATCTCTGATTTTCATGTTTTGCTTTACCAATTTTGAGGTGCTAACTTATATTTTCCTACTACAGTGTTAATGTTAAAAGAGACCAAGTGGATTAAGAATACCCTTCTTGTGTACTGCAGTGCCAGAATATTGGATTTATCAGTGCCTCCTGATAGTACTAAAACAATTATGACAACACTTAAAATATTTTCATAGGATTTTCTTTAAACATGACCATGAATAAATAATCATCACAATGTCTAATACAAAGTTTGTTTCCTAATGAGTAGAAAATTGAAAGTTGATTCATGGTTACTTTAAAATGTACTTTTGCAGACAGAACCAATGCCTTCCCAAAGTACTGTGATGTCCTGCAACCCAGATATGTGCACCATTATTTTTATTGTCAGTGACTTCACATTTGATAAGCTATTATGCTCACCAATCTAAAATAATATGTTTCTTAGTTTCACTTCATATTATTTTCTTTTTTCCCTTCACAACTTTAACTATATTAATGTGAGGCAAGTTCAATTGTCAGAGTCTGTATAAAATGAGAGAAAAAGACACATGCTACATTGTATTTGCTAGAATTTTGTAACACATTACAGTAACAAAACAACATCAATATTTAGCATTAATTTTAAATGCAAAATTTTACATTTGTTTACATGAGTATGTGTAACCTTTACTGTGAAATGTTTTTAATATTTGACTCCCACATGTGACTCACTGCCTTATGCCAAAAATGAATTGGGCACTTTGAACGGGTGACCTGTAACTGGATAATTGCAAGAAAGACAATGACCAGTGTTTGGTTCATTATTTAGCTGGCATTGAACATACGTACCCTAAACAAAATTTTTTTAAAAATTTAAATAAATATGTTTAATGCCAATATTTCAGTGATAGATCACCTTCTTTTTTGATATGCTAGTATTTGTAGCTACAAAGCATGCTCTTTCAGACTCACTATGAACATCTTTTTTTTTTTTTTAGTTGGAGTCTCACTCCGTCGCCCAGACTGGAGTCCAGTGGCTGCTCCCGGCCACGGCAGCCTCGACCCGCTGGGCTCTGGTGATCCTTCCGCTTCAGCCTTCCAAGTAGCTGGAACTACAGGGGCGTGCTACCACCCCGGCTGATTTTTTGATTTATTGTAGAGATGCGGTCTCGCCAAGTTGCCCAGGCCGGTCTCGAAGCCGGGGGCTCAGGCAATTCACTCACCTCAGTCTCCCAAAGCGCGGTATTACCGGATGAGTCACCGAGCCCGGGAACATTTGTTGCCTGGAGGTCATGCCTTTACTGAGACAGTTACTTTGAGTGGAGCAGTATAAAAGTTCAACCTTGATATCCAAGTATTTTAAAACAGTTGAGGAATCCTTGATTTTTTCCTCATGGCTTTAGTCTTGTTAGTTCTTTGTTTCATCCTCTGTCAGAATCACAATATTTTTCTAATTAGGACTATATTTTTCAGCACATTTTTAAGACTTTCCTTCATTGTAAAAGGAATAAGTTCAGGGTCAATAGTGACGATCGAATACAAAGACAGATAAGATCATCAGTGTGAAGCAGTTATAATTGTACACAAGGCTTCAATCTCCTAGACGTTTCTCACTTTAATTCAATGTAACAATCTAGATGAACAAATGGAAAAGCAGCAAAGAGAATCGGTTCCTAAGGAGTCTTGCAAGGTTTCATTATTATTTAGGTTAGCTGCTAATAGTTAGCAATGACAGCAAAAACAAAGACATAAATATTCCTTGAAAAATGTGCTGACCTGTTGTTATCCTCTGTGCTCACTGACTTTTAAACTAATTGATATACATTTGACGGTCCCCCTTAAAATTTAAGAGTTCCCACTATGGTAAATTGGAATTTGTTTTGTTTAATAAAAATATTGCCAGATAGCAACTGTCACTTAGATAATTAGATTTAATTTCCCTTTGTGAGTAATTAGCTGTTAGCATCTCGGCTCTCTTTATGCATATAATTAACTTTTCTAATCAAATGTAACTTCTTCGGTGTTGAAGATAACACTACAAGCTTTGTCATCAAATATTACGCTTCCGTTTCATGACAAATTTAAGTGAAATAAACTGTTTACTGTGTTTTACTCATGGGATTTTTACATGCAAATGGGAAACAAACTAGAAAGGTTGTAAAGAGTTTCTAATGGCAAGGTTTCTTTGTTTAGGAAGGCATTTGATTTCTAAATTTCTATTTTCAATATGCTACTTAGACTCTGAAATTGTAATCAGGTATATGAAAATTTGCAAATGAGCAGATATTTGAATGCTCAACTCTGAGTTGTACCTCCAGGTCACCCCAAGCATCATTTACACCAAAAATGTTAAACTCAACTATGGCTCATTGCCCATCATTCTGGGCTAGAACTCAGAAGTATAGCTACGTGATATGAGTAGCTGTTGAAGAAGTGAAGTTAGCCACATTGCTTAATTGAGTGACATATAATTTTTAAAAGGTAATTGAATATTTACCTTACACATTTGTGTGGAGGCATGCTCTTTTAAACAGAAAATTAATTAATTCTTATTTGTGAATTAGCTGTGTAACCACTCTTAGCTAGTGATAGTGTGCTTTGGATATTAGTAACCTTCACATGATCTCAAGAAAATATGCAAAATACTGTATGGCTATTATGTTTGATATTGGAAAGGTAGTAAATATGGAAACAGCTTCAAACATTATTGTTCATTGAAAAAAATGCCAATACTTTCACATTGTATATATAGATTTTACTCAACTAAGAAAAATTATTGTTGTCCCAAACAATAATGTGGGAAGGGCAAAAATTATTATAGCAAACCCAGGTATTCTTCCCCTCCTCATTATATAATCATATATTTTGTGGTACTTTTGCTAGGGCAAATACTAGATTATGGTTGTCAGCTACAAATACTGGAAAAAATAATTTTAGAAAATGATATGCCTCACAGAATTTTTAGCTCTGCCTGAAGAAAATCATTTCAATTTTTTGTCTTTAATATTGAAAGAAAAAAATTTGTTCACTATCTTGTTAAAATAAAAATGGAAAATAAGACTGAATCTACCTGAAAAAAGTACATAAAATTCATGAATTAATATGTTTGCTTTTTTCTTAGTATTGCAAACTATTTTACGCACTATTAATTGACAGCTTTATTTATTTGCCAGTTTTACCATAATAGATAAACTATCACTGAAGCTTGAGTTGCTTATATGTAGTCCATTCTCAAAAACAAAAAATTTACATAAAACTTCATAACACTTTTTGTCATTATGAGTAAATTAGACAAGGAATCAAGTTTTGTGCATTTGTTGAATTTTCTGAGCTTATAATAATTGTATAGAGATGCATATCTAAATGTAAAAAAATGAAAAAAATTGTATTGCCACTGAACTTTTTTCTACAATGTGAATTAATTGTTATGACATGCAATATATTTCATAAATATGCACTTAGGGAATAGAAATTCATTTTATTATTTGTGTTAGCACTCCATAATTAGTAAATAAAATATCCTCTGCTAAAGTATATTCCAAAGTCAAATAGAGTATATTTTTTTAGTTATTCAGACATAGATCATTTCCATTATTGTAGATAATTCAGAATTGCCTTTAGTGTGTATATAGTACTAATTATAGATAAATTGTACCAATCATTTTTGTTATTCTCATTGACTAGAAGTATAAACTAACAAAAAATAGTACAATTAAAAGAATTATTTTCCGAATATGTGGCATGACAAATGTCTGAGGTAAAACAAAAGAAATCTGATCTTATGCTTGCAGTACTACATTATACCAGTAGAAAAGGATGAGATTTGTTTCAGTTTTCTAGCAAATACATTACTGTTAATCTATATAGCAGATACATTAAAGGGAGAAATTTGATTTGTGGCATTGGTGAACTAATAATTCAAATTGTCATAAAGTATTTAGTTCTCATATCAAGTGGCTATTTTAGAGAAAAAAAATATTGCTTTTATATTTCACTTCATTTCCACAAAAAAAGGAAAGCAATATAAAGTTCAATGGTGAAGCTCAATGAAAGTATCAGCCATTTCAAAACTAATTGCCAGGATGTACCACAGTCATTTAAATTATATAAGTCTCTTAATCAAGTTTTCTCAGTCATTTACTGACAATGTTCATATTCTCCTAAGGCCAGTTACAGGAATAAGGCACTGCGTAGCTATAAATTGTGATCTGTTTTTATAAATGTGTCATGATGTATTCCCACATCCTCTATGAACTGCATGAAGATTCAGAGAAAGAACAGAGCCAAAATTGTGTTTCTCGGTTAGCTTTTTTTTTCTCATAGGGCAAAATTAGACACATGTTCTTTCAACTGCTGAACTTTAAAAGTAATTTAAATTTACTAAATAATTATTGAGTATCTAGCTGTACCATAAATGAGAAGTGTAAGTAGTGTAAAATGGAACTTCTTAGAGGAATTTATTATCGTGATTCAGATTATAACATATTCACAAAAATATTAAATGGTAGAAGGTTGTGAACAGTATGAGTGTCGGAAAGATGATACTACATTATTTAAATTATTTTAAAAATAAGAGTAGAGTGATCTTGACTGTTCAAGAAAGGACTTACACAAAATTTGATTTAGGTTGAATTTTGAAGGAAAAATGAAAGCACTTGATGAATTAAGGATAAAAGTGGCAAACATTCCAGAAAATGCAACACAAAACAAGCAAATCCACACAATTAGGTTTTGCTGGAGCATGGGAATCTTCCAGGAAAGGCGCTGGAGAGAGGTGCTAGGTAAATTATGTCTAGATTAAGAATAGAAAGAAAAGTCAGTTTGAAGAAGTTGGATCTTTTCTCTTGAGAATATAGATTCCTCATCATTCTGAACAGAGAAATAACAGTGTGCCATCTTTGAGGGCTGCACTTGGGGAAACTGACTTCTGGATTAGCAGGTGAACAGAATCTCCAAAACAAACCCATATGCTTACCAAGAAAGAAAGAGTGATTGTCTTCAAATACCTATCCTTTCTTCCCTGCAATTCATTAGTTTTCTAAATTTCTGTATCTCTGTTTCTCTCTCTCTCTCTCTCTCTCTCTCACACACACACACACACATAACAAACACATACACACACAAACACACACACACAGTCATCTCTTATTTACCTGAATTATTGGAATCAAGTCATGACTAATAAACTCAAAAGCTGAAAATAATTTTAGTGTGACTTTGTGATACTTAGTAAGACTTACCAAAGCATATTTATTTTACAAGTTACTTTTGCTGCACTGGTACTAAGATGTGTTTCACAGTAGGTTTGCTTTATGCTGTAGTCACTTCAGGCTTTTTGCCGTCTTCTGAACATAACAACTACTTGGCTGCTTCTGTGTATCTGCCAATCATATGCCAGGAATTTTAACTTTATTATTACAATATTCAATGTGTCAAGCACTATGCCAAGAGTCTTTTTATTTATCATGTCATTTTTTCCTTATAATAATCACACACACACACACACACACACACACACACACACACACACATATATATATATATATATTTTTTACAAATGAGGTAACGGAGACCCAGAGAGATCAGTAACTATTTTCATTCCACGTCAGGTCATGAAATCACTGAAAGATAATTCTATATAGTTATCTTTCATTTATCAATGACTATCACAGTGATACTATATGTTGGTTGAATAAATACATAATTGAGAAGTAGAAAAATCTAGGTAATTGTGTTAATTTTGGAAAAACCAACAGTATTTTAATGATATACTTTTATGGACAAGATCTAAAAGTTAGGATGTGTAATGTTCATGTAAAAGACAAGGGGAAATATAGTAAAGTAACAAAATTAGAATGCAGTTATTAGAAATCAGACAGTCCTGTTGCACATCATCAACCATGAGGTAGAACCACATCTTGGACTTTACTATTACCACAAGAATTTTTTTTTAATATTTTACACTCTAAAATGACAGTTTCTGATCAAAGTCTTCAATATTAATATACACCACTCCTTTTTTTAGTTTATAATTTATCAAGATATGCTATGATTTTCTTTATGGTTTATTCCAAGGAAATGTAGTCATTTTAGTCCAATTCCCTACTCACACTGATGATGAGTTGGCCTTTATACTCATTAATGGTTTCAAAATCATGATTTTTGTTTTCTTCTGCTGCACCCATCACACAGCTCCTAAATCTTGTTAAATATTGAAATTTGTTACCTATCTTCTTACATTAAGAAAGAAAAACTTTTGGAAAAAACTGCAAAAATTTTGGGGGTGGTAGACATATACAACTTCGATAGCATTGTTTGTAGATAAGTTATACTCTTTATAGTATTTAAAAATCATTTTTAGAAAACGAATGTGTGCACCATTTCCATTAAGTAGCTCTTCTAGTGACTTTGAAAGTCTCCTGACTTCCTTATCTAAACTATTACTCTTAGAATTAATATAGTCTGTGACTTCCCTGTCCCAACAGTTGGCTTACATCGCAATGCTTACTAAGTCTTTATATTTACTGCTGTCTTATCAAATCTAAAATCCCTGAAACATAGCACATTCTCTAGAATATGGTAAGTAACCAACGAACATTTGTTGAATCATTAAAAAATAAGCAATTAATATAAATGAGGTTGACACAAATTTTGTAGTTGGAAGTCAGGATAAAATATTAAATCTGAAGATGGACAATAGAAGTAGCAAGAATAAATACTGACACATTGTATGTGAGTACATAAAATAAGACTGAGGCCTAGAACCAGAAATAGCAATCTCTGAGCAATAACTATAATAAGTTAAGCCTTTAGATTATATTGTATGAAGAAACAGCAAAATGACACCTTCGTTTGGTTCTAGTTTTGAAGAAATAGGAGAACTTAGTCCATGAAAAGGAATGCAGTGGATGTTCTGCAGGGACATAAGTTATCAGAGTTTAATGAGAGATGTGGTAGCACGAGACAGGTGGTATTACGATCTTTTCTTTTAGTTGAAATAACCGGGCCTTGAACCCTTGATATTAATAGAAACTTCATCTTAATTGGAAAAAGATTAATTGAACAAATTTTAGATATAGTTATCAATAAATACTGATACCTACTTTTAAATTTTGTTTTATTGTTTGTATTATGGAAAGAAGAAACAACTTTTAAATATAGACCATTAATTCTATATCAGATTTTTGTGCATACTTTTCATACATCTTTTTAATACTCTTAATTTCTCTTTAATGAAGTCATTATCTTAATGTTTTGAGTGAGGAAATGTATGCTCAGAAAAATAATTTGTTTATGGTTATTTATTACATAGCAGAACTGGAAATTTAACTCTAATTTGCTTGATCAAAAACCATATTGGCTTCTTCCATGAGGCTGTACCATTTGAGAAAGAAACCTGTATCCTCCCTTGAGGGCCTGGATAAAATGCAGGATTAGAAAAGTTATTGAGAAGTGTTTGGAGATACTTAATTTATCATTGTTTGATGCTAAGTTGCATATCATTTTCTTCTAAACAATAGAAGGAAAAAGAATGACTTGTCAATTAGACTTTAAGGAAGTTCACAACCTTAAAAAGCCTCATTTAAGTGGGTGCAGATATTTTGGTGTTTTACCTATATATTTAAACTTCTTTAAATCCTGGTCAAAACAACAATTTCTATTAAGTTTTTAATGCAAATTTTGTAATAAATATTTACTTAAATATGTATTTAATTAATTATTATTTACTTAAATATTTATGCTGCAACATAATAATTTATTTTTAAGTTAAATACTTAGTGACCTGGTGGATATTGTGTTGGGAATTTAGACTTTGGAAACAACTTTTACTGTCCATTCACCACATCTTTATTATTCATTCATTTTTATAAAGTGAAACATAGCAAAAATAGCCATTATTGATGACCTTTAAGAAATCACAGACAATAGATGTCACAACAGGATTCCTTGAGCTTAAAACAAAGATATCTCATTAATTTTTAAAAATGTTATGGTTAGCTTATACTTTATTCTACTGATTACATGTTCCTAATAACTTTTAAAGAGTAACTTATCCATACTACTACCATCCCTTAAATTACATTTTTCTTTGATGAACTTAAAAGTATGGCTTTTCAGGCTAATTCTGTACTTATTTCCATTATTTACAATGTCCCAAAATAGGGCCCTTGTTAGCAGATATGCATTCAGTCGCAATATATAATGTTGCTTTATGTTCATCAAAAAATATCTGTTGCAAAAACAAAATTATCAAACGCTTGTAAACATTACATACTAACCTTAAACTCTCAGTTGTTCTGTTTCCAATGAACTAAATAGAATTTACTCTATTTGAATTGTCCTTATTAACAAAACCAGTAAATTATATTTTATTATTAAGCATTGATTATGTGTGGAAAGAAAAAAATTGTAAGTCATTAGTATTTCCTATCACCTCTCTATCCTTCCTTATAAGGGGTGAGATGTCTTTGATTTCTAGGGTGATATTGAGTGATTCACTGGCTATAAAGGAGAACTGGAGAAGCCACAAAAAGGCTACTTGGTGCCAAATGAGGATGGAATAGAACAAACCCTAAGGAAAATTAAGTAATGTGAACAAAAAGAGCAGTAAAAGAGGAGTTGGTGGGACTTTGTTGGAAAAAATAGATGACAAAAATCTGAAAAGTGTGGAACATTTAAAAAGGGAAATATTATAAGAGGATTTTTATGTGTGAAGTCTTACTATTATTAATGGGACATACTCTCTAGCCTGAAACAATTAGTACAGCATGGCTCTACTTTTAAAGGACTTGGACTGTAGCAGTTTCTGTGTGTGTGTGTGTGTGCACGCGCGTGTGTGTGTATGTGTACGCATGTGCGCACACTAGCATACATGTGTGTTTTGGTGTTCGCAATTATATTAACATTAGCCTCTAAAATATAATGTGAAGATGACTAGACAATTTCCAGATAATATGTGATATTTAGGTTATTAAGATTATGACAAACAAGACACTTTGTTAGATATAAAAACCAACAGAAATCATGAAATGTGTTTTCATTTATGGTTATGCATATATTTATAAATATATCAGATTTTTAAATGAGCTTAATTCTAAATTTTCTATTTATTGACATTAAAGCTCACATTCATTGTTATTTTAAGCTTTTGGGCTCTTTGAACAAAGTTGATACTATTGTATTAGAAAATAACAAATCTTTAACCATAAGAGATTATTGCACACTTATTTTATTTCAGATTTACATTTTTCTCCCTTCTCTCTTTATTGAAATAGGAGACAGCATAAATGGCAAACAAAACTTCAAAAGAGTATTTAATTCTCTCCTTGCAGTACAAAACATTTTACAAATTCTTAGGGAGTGTTTTTAAAAAACATATTATGTTGTATAAAATATTTGTACAGTTATCTCTTGAAGTATCTAAACATCTTAAACTCTTTAGCATAAACATACTTTTATTTAAATTTATGTAAAATGGAAATGTCTCATTTTCATGTTAAACAAGAGGAAAATATACATGTGGCTACCCAATTACCTAAATTAGATAGGCAAGTTTAAATATACAGCTTTTACTGTTCGGTGAATTCTACATTTGCTTTAAATCTTTGATTTTGACATAGTTGAATTTCTTAAAGATTTTGCGTTATGCAGACTTATAGATGTACTCAACATTAGACTTTATATAATTCTGAAATCTATACCTACAAATACGTTCTGTAAAGATATACACTATTATTTTTCAGTGAAGATTAGAGTGCCTGGTTGAAATAGAATATGAATGGAAATTAGTCAGCCTTGGTGATAGATCAACTTAGCACATAATTTCCTTATCTGGCATACTTATGTATTTTCAAGCCAAGGGACTTGTCCACTATTAACTTTTATTAAGTTTTGGCATATAATTTCACATGATAAAACAGCAACTAAAAGTTTTATGTGAGCATGCCTTTCTGACTGCTTATACGGTTATATTGTTTCCTTTATTGAGATTGTGATGACTTTAAAATCTAAATCAAAACAAGTGCAGTAGTCTCTTGGCATTCAGGTACTTAATATGCAGTTTCAGATATTCATAATCAACTTTAAAATAATATGATAAATAGTAATCAGTAATTTTACTAAAGTACTAATTTGAATCACTCTTGAGGCTTTTGTTGACAAAGAAGTTGATCGTCTATGTAGCAAATTCATCTCAGGGCTGCTTTGTTGTTCACTTGTCACATGCATATTATATGGTTGTTCTGTAAGGGTTGAGTTCAAGAAATAGAAATTACACCAGACTCTTTCAGCAGAAGATGATTTAATAGGGCTAGTTAAGAACATATTTACATGTTAGAAGGACAGCAGGAGTCAGCCTTAGGCAGGTACCAGGAGAGACTCTTAGAACCTCCCAAACTGACTCACCAATGGAGCTTCTAATTCTGTCATTGTAAGAAAGACTAAAAAGCTAGAAAACACCACTAGAACAATTTAGTTTGAGAACACACCATTATAGCTGCAATCCAGGAAGTTACTCCCACATCCACAGCCAGCGTTTATTGACACCCTCAGAGCTCATGACAGATAGTGAAAGTTTGTTACAAAAAAAATGTATATGTCTAAAACCGTAATTGCTAGGAGATAGCCCAAATAATCAGTGAGATAGCATCTGTCTTATCTATTGGCATTGACTCTTTTGAAGAATATCTAATTGTTAAAACCTAATTTGCATTCAGAACTCTTGTTTTAAGGGACTCTTGGGAATATACATTTCCAACCTCTGAATTACAGGAAAGCTCACTAGAAAGGGATAGGAATGGATGCTGAGAGTTAATTGGCCATATTCTACCAAAATACCAGATTATATTTTGAATTTGAAGATTTTATAAAAATATGAGGATGATTCTTATTGTATGTCAAAGATCTTCAATATTTAAGCTACATTTAATGAAAAAGAAGGGCAGGTCTAGTGGCTCACACCTATAAGCCCAGCACTTTGAGAGGTCGAGGTGAGAGGATCTCAGAGGCCAGGAGTTTGAGACCAGCCTGGGCAATATAGTGAGACTCTCTCAATAAAAAAAAAAAAAGTAAAAAAATTAAGCAGGCATGGTGGCATGTACATGTGGTCCCAGTTACTTTAGAGGCTGAGATTGGAGGATTACTTGAGCCCAGGGGTTCCAGACTGCAGTGAGCTACGATCACACCACTGAGCTCCATTCTGGGTGACAGAGTGAGACTCTTAACAAAAACCAAAAACAAACAAACAGGAAAGGCAAGGAGGAAATGGAACTTTCTTTACTGATTCAGTGTAAAATGTTAAAATGTAAGCAGTCTGGAATTTTTAAGAACAAAGACCTCTACGGTATGTTTCTTTTTTCTTTTTCTTTTTTTTTTTTGAGTTGGAGTCCCACTCTGTCGCCCAGACTGGAGTGCAGTGGCCGCTCCCGGCCACCGCAGCCTCGACCTGCTGGGCTCCGGCGATCCTTCCGCCTCAGCCTTCCAAGTAGCTGGAACTACAGGCGCGCACTACCACGCCCGGCTGATTTTTTTTTATTTATTGTAGAGATGAGGTCTGTGCTTGCCCAGGCGGGTCTTGAACCTGCGGGCTCAGGCAATCCACTCACCTCAGCCTCCCAAAGGCGCGGGATTACAGGCTGAGCCACCGAGCCTGGCTGATTTGCTAGTTTTATAATCAGTAACAGATAATGACATTTGTGTCCTCTTCTTTCTAATAATTAGACCTTTTGGTTTTATGGCAGGTTGCATAGAGGTAACATTCTGCAACATTATAAAATGTTTCTGGAGTGCTATCAGATAGTAATGGTAGTATATAAACTTACGTTGTTCTTTATTTTAATAGCAAAAAAAAGTAGTACAATATTGTCTTTTTGGTTTATCATACGTAGTTCTTCATCAGTACAAAGAAAATGTATCCTTTCATTTTCAATTTACCTAGAGGTAGTTTTATTTTTTAAGGGATAGGAATTAAATATTAGCAAATGACCATTAGCATCTGCAGTTTATCACTGGCATTTCTCAAACGTCTACTGGCTAGAGTCCCAAATATTAAATTAGGTCAAACTCTTCTTCACAAGTAAATGTTCCAATTTGTAACAGTTAGTTGTCATCTTTACCTGTTGGTAGCATTTGATACAGTTGGTTGTTCTTTTTTTTTTTTTACGGTTGGTTGGTCTTTTTTTTTTTTTTTTTTTTTGAGTTGGGGTCTTACTCTGTTGCCCAGGCTGGAGTGCGGTGACATGATCACAGCTCACAGCAGCCTCAATCTCCTGGGCTCAGGCCATCCTTCTTCCTCAGCTTCCCAAGTAGCTGGGAATAAAGGTGCGTGCCACCACGTCAGGCTAATTTAAAAAAAAATTTTGTAGACATGAGGTCTCACTACGTTTCCCAAGCTGATCTTGAACTCCCAGGAGTTGGCCGTGAATGTATCTGGGAAGTAGGCTCAAGCAGTCTTCCTGCATTGGCCTTCCAAGGTGAAGATTACAGGTGTTAGCCACTATACCTAGCCTGTTCCTTCTTTCTTGATGCACTTTCTTCATTTGATTTTTGAGGACACCATACTCTCCTGTCTTCCTTGTATGTCGCTGGCTCACTTTTTTTTTAGTTGTTTTAAATTTTGTGCCGGTTTTCTCTTCTCGCCAATCTGTTAATTTGGAATGTGCAAGGCTCAGTTTTTGCTACATCTTGTCACAAATAGTCACAGGACTTTAATAAAATAAGCCATTTAGCTGCTTAAGATTCCTAAATGTATATTTCCACCTCGGACAGCTCCAACTACCTTTTTGATTTCTTGAGTATGTGAAAGACTTCAACTAAAATAGCACTGAAACAAAATTTCGGAGCTTCCTCTGCAAACCTGTTCTACCTGCAGCCTGCCACATTTGAGTGGGTGGCAGCTCCATCTTTCAGGTCATTTAAGTAAGAAAACTTGGAATCATCCTGCCTCATCTCTTTCTCTCACATTCTGTGTCCAGACTGTCAACAAATCCTGCTGCTCTATCTTCAAAAACGTATCCAGAATCTAGAGTTTAACCACTTTTTCCATCTCTACATACTGACATTTTTTGTTCGAGTCTCCAGCATATCTTGCCTGGATTATTGCAGTGGCCTTTTACAAGATCGCTGCTTTTCTTTCTCTTTCTCTGGCTTCTCTTTAATTTTTTTATTAACCAGAGTGATTTTTTAAAAATATAGGTAAAATCCTCCAAAGGCTTGAAACCCTCCAAAGGCTTCCCATTTTACTTAGAATAAAGGCCAGATTCCTTATAATGATCCACAGAGCCCTGCACAGCCTGGTTCCCACAGACTCTGACCTCTTTTCTTGCCTCTTCCTCTCGTGCTCTCTACTCCAGTCCTCCTTGCCTCCTAGCTGATCCTTGAGTGTGGCAGGCACATTGGCACCTTCAGTCTCTGCACTGGATTCTCCCTCTGCCTTTCCTACTCCTCAGATACATCCACAGCCAACTCCCTCACCTTCAGGTCTTCACTAAAATGTCACCTTGTCATTGAGGTCTGCTGTATCATTGAGAGCTGCACCCTGTGTCTCTTATACAGTGCTTTGCATTTTCTTTTTCTTTTTTTTTTTTGAGTTGGAGTCTCACTCTGTCGCCCAGACTGGAATGCAGTGGCCACTGCAGCCTGGACCTGCTGGGCTCCGGCGATCCTTCCGCCTCAGCCTTCCGAGTAGCCAGAATTGCAGGCACGCACTACCATGCCCAGCTGATTTTTTGATTTATTGTAGAGATGAGGTCTCGCCAAGTTGCCCAGGCGGGTCTCGAACCCGTGGATTCAGGCAATCCACTCATCTCAGCCTCCCAAAGCGTGGGATTACAGGCTGAACCACCGAGCCCGGCTGCATTTTCTTTTTCCATAGCACCTATTACCTTCTAAATTATTATACTGTGTATTTACTTTGTTTTTTGTGATTTGCCTTTCCCCCTCACCGCAGCTAGACTATTAAGTTCCATGAGGGCAAGTATTTGAGATGTGTTTATTAATGCGTCCCAAGTGCCTAGCTCATAGAAGGTGCTCGGTAAATATTTTTTGAATGAATGAATGTCTGCATCCTCTATTTTTTTTTTTGGTCAGTGAATGTCTCATAAAGCAGTGTATGCATAGTCCTTTGGCATTTGTGGATCTAACATTGATTTAACAGCAAGGGAGAAATTCTAGAATATTTATAATTTATAATGGACATAATAATACAGAGAGTGGTTATGACGATTAAATGGAATACTGTCTAGAAAGTACTAAACTGGGCTAATATGTAGAACTGGGTAACTTAACTGACAGAAAAGCCTGTCAGCTGCCCCGATTCACATCTGAATTATGTGAATGTATTCTAGTATCTGCTGTCTTTGGATTTTAGTTTTTAACCAAGGGTAGGCAGCAGCATCATCTGGGAGCTTTTCACAACATGTTGTGGTTCCCTGGTAAATATCAGTGTTACTATATTTTGTTCTTTAACCAGTCTGCAAGTGGACTATAACCATTTGTTTCTCTCTTATTAATGCTTTCTTGCTGTTCATGACATCTTTCATGTCTCCTTTAATACTTTTTCCCTCTGAGATTCTTGATGAAATCACTTCTCCTATAAGGTGATTATGAAACCCTTTAGAGCTACACAGAGGCACATAATTGAACGTTATACCAAATCCACAAAATCAAAAGATCTCAGTCCTTTACCTTCAGTTTCACAGACAAGAGAATGTTGCAGCCATCCCTATATTAGTCATTTTAGAGTTTTGCTTACTATATTTTGAGGCTCTTTTTGTGTCCTTAACATCCAGGAATATCTTAAAAACATCAGACTCCCTTTTCTTCCCTTTTTAATTTTTGTTTATTTTTATTTTTTTAAAGTTTCAAAACGAAGTTTATCAAAGAAAGAAAAAAGGAAAGAAAGGGCAGGTAAAAGTTTCGTACCAGAAAGACCTGGCTTGGGCAAGGCTCTCTAAAAGGAAATACTTCCTTCTCTTTCTTTTTTAATAGAGCAAAATATAGTTGTATGATTTGTACTGTTGAAATTGCTGTGCACACATAAGAGATGTGATTTGCAAGAAAAAAGGATGATTATTTTAGAGATTGTTTAAGCAACTGAAGGTTAGACAATAAGCAAAAACCATGGTGTATGTATCTTTAGAAGTTCCTAAAACCAATAGTTGTTACCTAAACACAGAAATTTTTCTTCAGTTCTACCATCTTCACATAAAAGTTAGTTCCTCATTTACCATAATATTGTAAGAAAGGGATTGGTAAAAAAGGGATTGGTAGTAGTGGGATACTGCCAGGTTGGGAGAGGGGGGACCACAACATCAATAAGGGTATCTGATCTCAAACCAGGTAAAGCAGGGACATAGGGAGGCCCAGACTTTATCTGTATGATGACCACTTGTATATCTAATCTCTAACTGTACGCCGCATCTTTAAAAAAAAACAACTGATCCTTAACATCTAGTACATTGTCCTGTCCCCTATAAGATATCATTAAGAATGTGTAGTGCAGTTATAGTCTGCCTCCCTGACCCTAACCAAAATGGCAAGCAAACAGGTATAGTGTTGACTCATTCATAAGGGAATCAGGCATGGCTTAACCTTGTGGCAGTTCTCTACCCAGAACAGGGATTAAAAATGTAAAAAAGTTCAATGGAATACTTGTTAATAGACCTGAGAAGCATAAACTATAGAAGAACCTGAGTATAGAAAGCTTCCCTTTCCACTCAAGATTAGCTACTCGGAAATTGGTTACCATTTATTATATTGTATTTTAATTGATGTTAAATTTATATAACATAGAATTCACCTATTTTAAGGTGTACAATTCAGTGGCTTCTAGTATACGATGGGGGAGGGACCCCAAAAAACCTGGAATTTATTTATACAAAATTGTGTGTTTATTCTCACATGTTTAAACTTCTGTCACCTTCAAAGTACTCTCTGTTTGATGCAATACACCTATTAAGATGCTTTTTTCACTGCTCAAAACAGTTTTTAAATGTGTCAATTTTGATACCTTTTAGTGCTTCTGCCGTTTTTTGTTTCGCCTCTTCCACATCAGCAAAACTTTCCCTCTGAGGATTTATTTCATCTGGGGAAACTCAAAAACTCACTCAGATGAGATCAGGTGAATAGAGAGGTTGGGGCATGGGAATCATGCCATTTTTGGTCAAAAACTGCTAACACTTAGTGTGGTAGGGGCAAGTATATTGTCATGGTAGAAGAACCAGTCTTCTGTTTGCCACGACTCAGGATGTTTGTTCCACAAATCGTGATACAACCTTCTCAAAACTTCCAGATAAAAACTTTGGTTGGGCTGGGCTCAGTGGCTCAGCCTATAATCCCAGCACTCTGGGAGGCAGAGGTGAGTGGATTGCCTGAGCCCATGGGTTCGAGATCAACTTGGCGAGGCCTTGTCTCTACAATTAATAAAAAAAATTAGCCAGTACGTGCCTGTAGTTCCAGCTACTTGGAAGGCTGAGGTGGAAGGATCGCTGGAGCCCAGCAGGTCGATGCTGGGGTGGCTGTGAGTGTGCCACTGTACTCCAGCCTGGGCGATGGAGTGAGACTCCAACTCAAAAAAAAATAAAATAAAAAAACTTTGCTTGACCATTTGATCTAGAGGAACAAATTATGAGTGTACTACAAGGGGCCAACCCTCCAAAGTATAATTCAGTTTTAGGGGTCCCCCTTGTATTCACTATGGTGTACATCTATCCCTATGATCTAATTCCAGAGCATTTCCATCATCCTAACCAATGTATTTTTTTTTCTGTTTTTATTATGGAAAAAGTTCAAACATACATAGGATAAAAGGAATACATCCCCATATATCTGTTGCCCAACTTCAACACATCAATTCATGGCCAATGTTATTTCATCTGTAGCCCTGTTCATATATTACTTCCAACTCTGGATTAGTCAACAACCCCAATGTAAATTGAATTAACAGTAAGAAACTTACTAGCCCACACAGGAAGTTGTTTAGACTAGAAGGGGATACTACTTTGAATGGACTTACTTTTGTGTTGCTCTGAAGACCAAAAACCTTCTTTTCTAGAAAATTTAAATAAACGATTCCCCGCCCCTCCCCTCTCCTCCCCACTCCTCCCCTCTCCTTTTTTGTTTGCTTGTTCCGAGACAGGGACTTACTCTGCTGCCCAGACTGGAGTTCAGTGACACACTCATGGCTCACTGCAGCCTTGAACTCCTGGGGTCAAGCCATCCTCCCATCTCAGCCTCCTGAGTAGCTGGGACTACAGGCATACACTACTATACCCAGCTAATTTTTTCTTATTTTTTGTAGGGGCAGGGTCTCACTATGTTGCCTAGGCTTAAATTACTCTTTTTCTAACTGACCAAATTAGCTTAGGCTTACCGGTCTCAGAACTAACCAACTGCTGCCAAGATATGATGGTAATACTACGATTGGCTTAAAAAAATAAGTTGAGGTGGACCGAGTACTGGGTAGTTCTACATAGCAGTGATCAATGTTTGTGAATCAATGGTTTCATATTTCAATACTAGATCATCTTACACCTCCCTCCCATTTCTTTGTTTTCTACCACAAACACATGTATTCAAACTGTACTTTCAGTAACTAGTGTGCAATTGTACAGTAATTGTCTACAATTCATACATGGCATTCTAGGCTTCTATAATCTGTTCCCTGTTTCTTATCAGGTTTTTATCTTCCACCAGTACCCTTTATGAACTCTATGCATTAGCCAAATCATGCACTACAAGATGCCCTGCTTTTATCATGCTCAATCATAAATCCTAGGCTTTGCTTTTTGTACTCCTGTGCTTAAAGGGTACTTCTTGCACGTGCATGCGTGTGCTCACGCTCTCTTTCTCCCTCCTTCTCTCTCTCTCTCTCTTTGTGTGTATCTCCTGTTACTATACACAGATCTAATTCCTGTTCCAGCTCCACCAGATCTTCTCTATCTCATGTAAACCATGCATAAATTCCCCTCTCTTGAATCTGAATCTTTATTATTTACACTTCAGTTTTCTTTTGCTACAAGTTATGAATGTTCATGTGCTATGTCATATACCTGCATATAGACCTTGTATTTCATGTTTTGTTTCTGCTTGTTCCTAGAATAATGCTGATATACAATTAATATTCAGTAAATACATATTGTATGAATGAATTACCAGAAAAGCATGCATATATTGTAACAATTTCCATTTCTCTAAGTTGCCTGGGGTTTTCAGATCTTTTAGTCTTTCAGATACTTTTATGTTAATAGCATTTATTCTAATGCAGGTGGAAAGAGACATTGGCATTTATTTGTTTATTATTCTTAGGCAACTTTAAATTATATGTAGTAAGTTACAGTTTTACTGAGATTTTAATTGATTCTTATATACTACTTGGTAATATTATGGAGTTAGCTCAGTTGTGATTCTAGCTAAACCCCCAGGTGCCACAGCATAACTTTGTTATCCTAAGCTTACTGTCATATATAAAGTAACTTTCACTGAGGATTTTATCTCAAAATTTTGAATCACGTATTGCTGCCTTTTATTGACTACATAACTAGCTATGGTGTTTTTTATGAATTTCAGAATTCTGAAAACTCTTGCAAATGCCAAAGGTTGTAGTATAAACTTCTTCAGTGTTTCATTTCTTCTCCCATTCTATTTATTGTGTCCCTTTAAATTAATGTCAGCTTTTTAATCTCTTCCTTAAAATCTATTGAACAGCACACAAAGATAGGTTAGAAGGGATTTGGACTAGAGAGAATGTTTGTAGTGCTTTATCCTTGTGCAAAAATCAGGGAATACAGCTCCCTTGTATGTTTGATGTTAGAATGGATAGTTCTTTAATGGATTCGGCTGCTCCAACCTTCCTGATTTAAAGTCTTTTGTAGCAAGCGACAGTTTTGATGCCAGTAACATATGTGAATTAAATTAAATTACATTGCAGGATCCAGCCAGTCCGATCTGACCCAGTCAGCATGCCAGGGTCATCCCGTCCAGTCTCTGATCGAAGGGGAGTTTCCACAGTGATTGATGCTGCCTCAGGTAGAAAACTATCTCTGAAATGTTTACTAGGTAGTTCTGTGCAGTTTTTATTCATTTTCTTGCACAATATAGAGGGTGATATTTATTTGCCTTACTCTTTGTTTTTTTGTCTTGTGGTATGTGCACATTTTAATATAGTACTGTACCTATATTTGTTGCTAAACAATGCCATGCTTTTAAACATTCTTAAGGTTGGTGAATGATGCAGTGGAGTTGGCACTTGACTAAATGTAATAAACGTAGTATTGAAGGCTACAGAGTTGATGACTATTTGCCTTTGATCACTGAAATGTGGAGGAGCTCCCTTGACAGAGAACGTAAATACAATATATGGATTCAATTTACTCAACCTGTTGCGTATCAAAGGACCTAATCTGTGGAAGTGGAAAGAGCACAAATGCTATAGATTGAATGATTTTATTATTGAAAGCATAAAGTTTAGAAATTCATTAACTTAACTCTTATCTATCTATCATAGTTATAAATTTCGTATTCTTGGAAACAAGCTATGAGTATGTATCATTAGTACCTGGAAGGAACTCTTTGCCTTTATAGGTGATAGTTCCTACACTGGTATTATAAAACTGTTTTCAGCCAGGCCTGCTAAATAAAAGGACTGGCTGCAATAATATTTTTTGCATCTCTAAATTGAATTATAAAGAAAATAAGGACAGTGATGCCTTGTATTATAGTTCAGCTGGAGAACATCTGAAGATAGCACACAGCAGGATTTTGCCCAAAAATTCTCAAGTAGAATTATTAAATACTCGGCATTAGTCAAACAGTTGAGTCAGAGAGGATTTTAATCTATACGATTTCAAAATCCCTAGAGACTGCTGATTTGATTGAGGCTTAAACTGTGAAAGAAAATGGAAACAAAAAACTGATTTGTGAAGGTCACTTTTAAAAGACCAAAGCTTCTGTTTCTGACTCTGTCTTGGAATATAATTTTAAGTTTCAAAGCCAGTGGGTTTTGTACATTATCTTTCTGACTTTTTGGTCAGTGAATTGTACCTTGCATCTTGTGTACCTGCCCCCATCCAGGGCTAAGCCTTTGTTTTTAATGTAGATTATTACTTTAGAGGATCTGTATTTGTTCCTCTGCTTTAACTTGGCAACCATGCTTGCCCCTTGGAAATGAGCATGAAAATGTGTAGCGTCTTCTATCCTCACTTCCTTGCATTGAATGAGATATTGACATAGGTAACTTAAACAATAAATCTTTTTTATAGTCACATTCTGAGAACGCTAAGAGATCGTGCTCATCTGGAGTAATCATTTACAATTGTGAATCCTAGAAATGTTATGTATTTCAACCTGAAGTATTTTAAGTATTTTATTTATTTATAGGCCTCCCTCTGCCTATCTTTTGAATAGGGAAAGAGCTTCTTGGTCCTAAGCTTCATTATTATTTTGCTAGGCCTATTTGCATTACAGAAAACCACTCCTTTCTGAAAGTAGCCAAAACAGTGGAACATGTGTTGCTTTCTTTTGCTTTAAGCTAAAGAAGCCCCATAGATGAGGAATTGGACATTTCTGAATAATCCATTTATCAAATGGTTTGGATCCCTTTTGAAGGAGGAAATTATGTTGTTCAATACATTTTTTGAGTGAATAATGTTCTGTGGTGGAACCTCCATCTACCTTATCTAATAGAACCAACTGTTGTCAACAGAATTACTTTTGTCCATCAGTAGAAAACAAGATCTCGGCTATCAAGATCAAGGCTAACAAGTCTAACTAGATCGAGGCTAAATGATTTTAGTTCTTAATGGAAACAACTTTATGGAAACATTCTGTTTTAGATTCTTCTGTTAAAAAGGGTCTGATAAATTTTTATAATTGCTCCTGATCCAGGAAGTGCTTCTCTGATTATGACCCATGCATTCGAGTCAGTTGTGTATTAGGAAGATGCTTATCTAGAGGTTTGATTGCCTGTTGCTTAGAGATATGACCAGTGTGGCGCCTCTTCTATCAGGCTTCATTACTTTGTATTGCCTTCAAGCATTTTGTACAACTTCTTGTATTGTCTTTTTCATTATTCCTATGGCATATGTTATACTTGCCCCTCTATTTTAGTGATAGCTCTTGTTCTGTCTGTATAATTTTGTGGTGGTATAACTAATTTTCACATAGTTTTCATAGATTTACAATTTAATATGATATAATTAAATCCTTTGACAGTTACAACTTTCTAAGTGAAAATACTTTATTTAAACCTTTGGTCTGCAAGTTACTTTTAAAATATCTATGTATTCATCTAATAATATTATTCCCCTGAAACTAAGAGATGAGCAGAACATTGTGCTACTTTTGCCAAGCAATATTTTTTTGACAATTTTTTGATCATCTAATAATCTGTGGTTTGCTCTTTCACATAGAAACACATTGTCTAAAGTACATCTTTTTTACTTATTAACTTCAGTGATTTAGTAACACGATAAATTTTGTGCCTTTAAAACCTGTGGACTAGCTTCTTATTGCCTCTATATAAATATGTGTGTTTTAGATCTTCAGCAGATCTATAACTGCTTGATGAGTAGATGTTATTTCCATAACAATGTTCCATCTTATCTTTGGTAATTCAAAAACCACTATCCTACATAAGATTTTGGTGTTAAATAATTGTGAGATGTTCTCGTCTGGCTAAGAAGACCATTCTGGAAATAGACACTTTACAGGAGTTTAACCTAAGACACAGGCTACCCAGGACAAATGGAATTTGGGGCAGTCCCTCACTTTTTCCCTTATTCAACTAATTAACAGCCATGTCTGTAAATCATTGACAGCTTTTCTAGCCAAAGGACTGCACCAATTTTTACTTTTTTTTCCTGTTCTTGCTTTTTGACTGGATATCTAAGAATTTCTTCCAATAGTACCTTATAACATGGGTCCTTCTTTTGATAAAGGTATAGGACCTCTGAAGAGAAAACAGAAAGATAGTTGTCAATGTTTTGTTTGAATTGTGTTTTCCAGATTGGTGACTGATGTTCTAAGACTTGTAAACTGTACCTAGTAGAAAACTTAATAACATCTTTATTTGCTTTTGAGTTATCATATTAAAGAACTTAGAAAGATCTGATTTACCTTGAATTTTTTGTGCTGATTTGTAGCTTTACTATGGAAATTGATATTTACTGACAAAGAATTCAGAGCAACTGAGATTGAAAGAAAAACTTATGCCTGAATTATATGAAGAGCAGACATCTTTATCACATTCAAAGTAAAAATTTTATATAGTTATGAGGTGCGGTGGATGCAGCATTTGTATACATTTTCTGAGGAAGATGATGATAGAAGGACAACTGTGGCAGATAACTAAAATGGCTCATCCTTCAGAACAGGCTTTGATACATAAGATATTAGGGTTACATCAAACATTTCGATTAACCGGGACAAAGCTGCAGTCTTGGTGTTTGCTGTTCTTAATTACAGAAAATATTACTTTTGCTGTAAAATTGAAATAATATAAATCTAGAGCCTCCAATACCCAGGCCATGGACCAGTACCGTCTGTGGCCTGTTAGTAAACAGGTTGCATAGCAGGAGGTGAATGATGGGTGAGCAAGCAAAGCTTCATCTGTATTCTCATTGAGAAGCTTCAGTTGCTTCTTATTGCTCTCATTAGTGCCTGAGTTCCACCTTCTGTCAGATCAGCAGCAGCATTAGATTCTCGTAGGAGCCTGAACTCTATTATGAAATGTGCTTGTGAGGGATCTAGGTTGTGCACTCCTTATGAGAATCTAACGACGCCTGATGATCTGAGGTGGAGCTGAGGTGGTGATTCTAGCGCTGGGGAGCGGCTGCAAATGCAGATTAACACTAGTGGTGCGGTTTGGCCACATAGTGAACATAATAAATCAATTGCTTGCAGATTCATAACAAAATAATGATTTCATAATAATTATTTTTTTATATATTACAATGTAATAATAATAGAAATGAAGTACACAATAAATGTAGAGCGCTTGAGTCATCCTGAAGCCATCTCCCTCTGCCACTCTCAATCTGTGCAAAAATTGCTTTCTATGAAACTGGTCACTAATGCCAAAATGGATGGGGACTGCTGATATAAATAATTAATTTAGGGAATAATTTTAACACTTCAGTTTTTCCACTATGAAAATAATTTTGTTTTGTTTACTGAATTAAATTATACACTTAAAATCCCAAGCTGATTTTATTTGATTGATTGTATAATTATCATTTGTGCCTACTTTATGTGTTTGGCATTTGGTGTATCACCTCCAGAAAAACAAATAAATACTTATTCTTAGTGAAGTACTATTGGGTAGGTGACTAGGGGATTATGTGAGCAGTTTTGATTTTATCTTGCAGTCAAATCTGTGCTGGAAGGACATTTTTATAGGGGCATGCTTTTATCTTACAGAGATTTTTCTGACCCACTGGGGAAAGAGTATTCCTAAGATTAGATTTCACTGTATCCACCGTTGCCAATCCAGTCTGAGGCAGATAGGCAGTCATTATATCTTAAAGCCATCAGAGACATAGAGATGCTGATGGTAAGAAATAGAGAGATTTGTGAGAGACACCACTTAGAACTGACTGATAGAAGCCAGGTCTTGAACTGATATAATCTCGGTCTTGAACTTTTGTTGAAATCTTCAAAAAGTCATTTTTCCTACCTAGCCATTCTTTTCTACATTAGAAAAAGGAAATTAACGTTCCCTTTGCAAAAATGTGTATCACCTGTTTTGGAAGGAGTGTGTTCAATTATATCCTGAAGTAATTCCCAGATATAAAATATATAAAATTCTTTAGCAATATTAAAATTTTGAATAAACAATCTGATTTTCAATTAATAGAGTTCCAGATATTCTTGGTGATTATAAAGTGACGAAAACTCCAGGCATGTACCTTGAGTATTCAAAGCCTGTGTGGGATCAGTAAGAGGATTAAGGATAAGGGTGAAATTAAAAGAAAGCTCAACCCTGACCTGTGAACAATCCCTCAGAGGGGAAAAATATTCAAACTTCAGTGTTAAGATTGGCTTTTTTATTAGAAATGAGGAAGTGTGTATATTAAATCAATTCTAATCTTTTGAACACCTACTGTCTGTATAAAATCAAAAGTAAGTTTTAGAGATTAAGTACATAGGGGAAAGACCTTATTTGCCTATAAGGAAAGTGCTCAGCCATATCTCTCCTCTTCTGATTTAAATATTCCTCTCATTTTTTTTAATATTTATAAGATGTTAGAAGATCAAAGTCAAGTTAACAATGAGGAAAATTTTAGAAAGACATAAGAAAAAATGATTGCCCCATTTGAAGATGAAGAAACGGTAAACAGAAATAGAAGAAGCTGTTGGAAAAGCTTCTTCGATGACACATTGCTTCTTTGAATAAATCTTTGTGTCAACTAAAACCCTGCCTATGCTTTCTATAGTGCAAGTACCAGGTCCTTGACATGACTTTAAGTCTTTCATAAGCATTTTAAGAAAGGATTGATGGAATTCTCCCTACTGTTGATATACCAGGGTACCATGTATTTACATGGAGCTTTTTGACCAAAAGTCCCAACTTTTCCTTTTGTACCTTCATTCCTATGTCTCTAGTACAAGGGTGGACTGTTTATAAAGTCTGTTGCCTGAGACTGTGGTGGCAGAGGGACAATGTTAGGGGCAGTATTAGAATTTGTTTAAGTCTGAACCGGGAATTCCATTTGTCTTAATGACATGAGTGTCAAACTGTTAGTGCAACACTATTTTAAATTGTGTGCAAGTGCCTGAAAGGCTTATGCTTATAGGTGCCATCTATAAACTTAGAAACAAACAAAGAGCCTCTCTCCATTGAATAGTTAGCCCACTGGGCAATTAAAGAGCAGCCTGAACCTAACCCAGTCCTATAGTCAGAACCAGAGCTCCTGATATTCCCCCTGGATATTGTTGAGAAATGTCACAGAAAAGCTAAAGTAAATAATCAAAGTGAGAATAGTTGTTTCAGAGAAAAGTCTTGCCCTGGAGGCTTGGTGTTGTGAAAAGAATAATGACCACTAATTTATGAATCTTTAGTTCTAGTCTCAGCTTTGCCTGTAACTACCTGTTTGAGATACTGCTTCAAATCCCAATGCCTTCTTCCGTAAACTGAGGGAAATAAACTAAGCACTTTCCAAAGTCCCTTTTAGCTTGAAAAATTGATGAATCTGTACTTTCAAACACCTTTAAAGAGGCTTTTAAAATTAGAGTATAATTTATGTATAGCAGAATTGCACATATGTTAATCATACAGCTTGATGAATTTGTATATCCAGAAAGTTTCCTTATGTCCCTTCCAGTTAATACTACCTCTGACCTAGAAATAACCACTTTTAGCATCATGAATTAGCTTTGCCTATATCGAACTTCATATAATTAGAGTCTTGTTGATGTTGTTGGAGTCTCACTCTGTCACCCAAGCTGGTGTGCAGTGGCATACTAACAGCTACCTCAACCTCGACCTGCTGGGCTAAGGCAATCCTTTCACCTCAGCCATCCAAGTAACTGGGACTACAGGTGCGTGCCATCACGCCTAGCTAAATTTTTTTATTTATTGTAGAGACGAGATCTTACCATGTTGCTCAGGCTGGTCTTGAACTTGTAGACTCAGACAGTCCTCACACCTCCACCTCCCAAAGTGCTGGGATTACAGGTGTGAGCCGCCATGCCTGGCCTAGAGTCATTTTGTATGTATATATGTGCATTTTTAATCTTCTTTTGTTCAACTTAATGTTTTTGAAATTCATCCAGGTGTTACATGTATCCCTAGTTCACTTTTAACATTGTAGTGCAGTTTTTCGTTATGCAGATATTCCACAGTTAATATATCCATTATCCTTTATTTTCCTTTATTATGAATAAAACTACTATAAACATTGCTGTGAACGTTTTTCTCTTTTTCTGACATATGCACTTGTTTCTTTTGGGCATATCCCTAGGACTGGAATTGTTGGGGTACAAGGTAGGCATATGCTTAACTTCATGAGGAGCTTTATTGAATATCAGGAGTTCTTTAAATATTCTGGATATAGGTCTTTTGTGAGATATATGTGTTACAAATATTTTCTTTCAGTTATCTGCCTTTTCACTTTCTTAATGGTGTCTTTCAGCAAGTAGAAGTCTAATTTTTCTATTGTTTTTCCTTTTATGTTTTGTGTTGTCACACAAAAAATTTCATTTTCTTCCAATCTTGAAGAGATGCCTTTCTCTAGGAAGTATATAGTTTTAGCCTTCACATTTAGGACTATGATCCTTTTCATGTAATTTTTATAATGATATGAGGCAGGGATCAAGGTGTTCAGTTTCTTCGATACAGATATCCAGTTGCTCCCACAGTTTATCAAAAGAATAGGCCTTTCCTACAATGAATTGTATTGATTCTTTTTTTTAAAAAATTTTTTTTCTGAATTCTTTATTCTGTTACATAGATATATGGTTGTCTTTTTTACCAGTGTCATTATTATCTTAATTGCCATAGCTTTTTAGTAAGTTTTGAAATCTCATAGTTTAATGCCTCCACCTTTGTTCTTCTTTCTTTTTTCTTTTTAAGTTGGAGTCTCATTTCGTCGCCCGGGCTGGAGTACAGTGGCACATTCACGGCCACCCCAGCATTGGCCTGCTGGGCTCAGACGATCCTTCCACCTCAGCCTTCCAAGTAGCCAGAACTACAGGCACGTGCTACCACGCCCAGCTAATTTTTTAAAAATTTATTGTAGAGATGGGGTCTGGCCAAGTTGCCCAGGCTGGTCTCAAACCTGTGGGCTCAGGCAGTCCTCTCACTTTGGCCTCCTAAAGTGCTGGAATTACAAGCTTGAGCCACTGTGCCCAGCCCACCTTTGTTCTTCTTTATGATTATCTTGACTATTCTACATCCTTTGCATTTCGACACACATTGATTTGTACAAACATACCAGTGGTTCCCTAAAGTGTGGTCCACAAAATCCTGGGAATTTCTAAGATGCCTTCAAGTGGTCTGTGAGTCAACATTATCTTTATAATAGTACTAAATTTTCATTTGCCTTTCTTTTTTTCTACTGTGTTGACATTTAGTATAGATGGTACAGAAATAATTGTGGATAAAACTGGTGGCATCTTATTATTATAGTAAAGGCAATGACACCAAACTATGCTAGTAGCTCTGCTACTCGTTCAGTCTTTTTTTTAAAACTGTATTCACTTAAGAATATATTTGAAGCAGTAAAAAATATTAATTTTAATTTCATTAAATTTTGACCCTTATGTAACTTCTTTTAATATTCTGTGTATCAAATGGGAATGAACACACAATTGTTGTCTTGAAGAAAAGCACTTAATTATTCGAGTTGTAAACAACTGTTTTCATGGAATATGATTTAAGCTGGATAAAACTGAGAAACTATATTTATTCAGACATGGGTATTTGGCCGAAATTTTATTAAAGAATATACAAAGCCTGTCACTTTTAGGAAAACAAGTGACAAGATGTATTACCAGTGATAAAATTCTTGCTTTTTATTAAAAAATAGAAGTTTGGAAACCATGTGTCTTCCACTGTCAGCTTAACAGGTTCCCAATGTTTTAGAACATTTCTAATGAGATAAATGGTGATGCTAACTAGTCTGATTTTTTATATCATGTAATAAGATATATCAACAGGCCCGGCATTGTGGCTCTTGACTATAATCCTAGCACTTTGAGGAGGCCGAGGTGAGAGGATTTGCCTGAGCCCGTGAGTTCAAGACCACCTGGGCAACTTGGTGACAGATTATCTCTACATAAATCAAAAAATTAGCCAGGCATGGTGGCACGTGCTGTAGTTCCAGCTACTTGGAAGGCTGAAGAAGAAGGATCGCCTGAGTACAGCAGGTCGAGTCTGTGGTGGCCATGAGTGTGCCACTGCACTCCAGCCTGGGTGACAGTGAGACTCTGACTCAAAAATATAAATAAAATAAATAAATAAAAGGGTATAGCAGTATTTTCAAAATAACCAAATAAAGGATCTGCAATATTTTCAAAATGACCAATTTCATGATGTTACAAAATTATGCACAGTAAAGGATTCATTCCAAGTGCAAAATAGGACAAAATATTTTAATGTAATTGAGTACTAAAGTCAATTGGTATGGTTTCAGATTCTACATTCTACATTCAGATTCTACATGTCTACATTAACGTTAGTGTTAAGTGTCATATCAATGAAGAATATTCCCAGAATCTGAAAATGCTATTAATATGCTTTGTCCTTTTCCAATTATATATTTGAACGAGGCCAACTTTTCTTCACATATATCAACCAAAACAACATATCACAACAAAGTAAATGATTAAGCAGATATGAGAATCTAGATGTTAGTTTACCCTTCCAAAAAAGTTAAAGGTTAAAATGTTAACTTTTTCACTGTTTTTTAATTTCAAAACACTTTTTATATAAAATATCATTTATATTAATACATAAAGACTTTGTCATTGTTGTTTTTAAAATAGTTATTGCATAATTCCTTTAAATGTTGATAGATGTAATGCACATAAACCAAAGCTCTTCGGGGTCCTGAGTTTTTGTTTTTTTTCCCAAACCCCACAGGGGTCCTGAATCAAAAAATGTTTGCAAATCACTGTGTATGTATGTACTCGCACATGCATATGCACACTTAAACATTGAGTAATCAGCTTGTTTATTTGTACAGAAAATCAGATGAGATAAGACTGGGATTTCAGCAAATCTGTGCATCAAATTTGGGAGAATTGACATCTTAAAAATATTAAATTTTCTAATATGTAAACTTTTATAACTATCCATTTACTTAGGCTTTCTTTTATTTCTCCTTGGCTAGTTTTAATATAGAAGAAGTCTTACACATCCTTTGTAAAATTTCTTTCTATTATTTTGTTTTGTTTTGATGCAATAGCTATAGTATATTTTATTTCATTTTCCGGTTTTTTTTTTTTTGTAGCATAAAGAATAAGAATACCTTTTGAAAATAATATAAACTTGTATCCAGAAAGTTTTCTAAATTCATTCATTAACTCTGGTAGAGTTCCTTGGATTTTCTACCATGTAATCATGTCAACTGCAAATATAGATGATTTTATTTCTTTCCAATCTTTATATCTTTTATTTGTTTTTCTCCTGTATTACACAATGCTTAGACCTTGACTACAATGTTTAGTAGAAATAATGATTTTGACTATTCTTGTCTTTTTCTCAAACCTAGGAGGATGGGTTTATTATTTCATTACTAAATGTAATGTCTGATAAGTAAAAATTCATCAAAACTGAGGCAGAGAGAGAGAAAAAATAATGAAAACAGAACTCA
The DNA here is from genome assembly GCA_963574415.1 of Tarsius wallacei. Taxonomy (NCBI): domain Eukaryota; kingdom Metazoa; phylum Chordata; class Mammalia; order Primates; family Tarsiidae; genus Tarsius; species Tarsius wallacei. The sequence continues at coordinate 1,574 of CAUYQG010061106.1, read as the reverse complement.
GCATGAGAGGTATATGGGCAACATCAAGCTGTTTAACATGATTAAACATACATAGAAGAAAATAGGAGGGAATATGGCAAAAGAAATTTTGAAGGGTTGAAGGATTGAGAATTTTCCAAAATTGATTAAAGATACCACCTAAAAGTTTCAAGAAATTCAGTGTATCCCAAGTAGAATAAATATAAAGAAAATCATACCTAGGCATATCATAGTTGAACTGTTGAACTGTTAAGTTCAAATATAAAAAAGCAACTTTAGCCTTATTAAAATTAAAATTTATTAAATTTAATTAAGTGATGGTTTGGTTAAGAAATGGGAAAAGTAGCAGGATAATTTTTACATCTTCCTTGGCAACTTGAAATCCCTGTCTCCAAATAATCAAGAACTCTATGAGGAATCTTCAGGATATTTGCCAATAGACAGAAGTAAAAGAGATGGGAAACCAGTATTAATTTATAAACAGCTAGGTGTCCAACACTGTGCTGGTTCTTTTCAGCATGTTTTATCTCATTTAATCTTCTTTAATTAGGATCACAGGTCCATTTCAGAAATATTCAAAGAATAGGACCTAGGACACCTAGCTCCTGATACTTAAAATTACTTAAAGTGCATTATGGTGACACCTCAGATAAGTCCAAACCTCTTTCTACCCTGCCTAATCAAATATTCATTTCAAAACACTGTATGCTGAAATGAGCCACGTGGGAGTTGAAGAGAATCAACTATTCAGGTGGTGAAAATGTGTGAATGCAGCTGGCAGATGAAGTTCCAGTATGATGAATTCCCAGCTTGTCCTTATTGCTTCAGGCAACAACTGACAGGCCTGACTGGTCATTGGCTTTCCATTTCTGGCATTGATAGGACTGAAAATTCTTAGTGTCACAGATACTTAAAAGCTGTCCCTGTTACAGTGGATACAACGGTGCTGGAGGGTCCTTCTTGCATAGAGATGTAATCAATATGGTCTGGAGTTCTTGACCTGAACCTATAATTATTTGGACTTTTAAAGGTAGCTTGGTGTTACAGAAAATGCTTATATTCAGAACATCGGGACTAAGTTGTGCATGGAGAGGAAAAAAATAGAGGCTTTGTCCCTCTTTGTATTCTTCACAGTATTTAAGAGGCTTTTATAATAATCAAAGAACAGAATGGTATTATAGGATTAGAACATTGTATCTTTGGTTTTGGGTGCTGAAGTTTAAATCTCACCTCTGAAATGATCCTGATAGCTTGCAAAAGTTGTGACTTCAATATTTTGCAACTTGTGATTGTGACTTTTGTAATAGCAAAGTAGAATTTTTGAGGGGGAGGTTTTCAAAACCCAAATACCTGGATTTGAAGTGAGGCTTTAAATAATGACACATTTAGTTTGAATTTTTTCTGCAGTTAAGTGGTATACTGCAGAAAGGAACTGGGTAAGCAGTTTTTTTTTTTTTTTTTTTTTAAATTTTTTTATTTTATTTTATTATGTTATTGTGGGGTACAGTTAGGGGTTAGGCATACAAAAATATTTCGTTCAGGTACCCTTGTTGATAAGAGGTGTCTCCCCATCCTCAGATAGATACCCACCACCA
>CAUYQG010061104.1:0-26371 GCA_963574415.1 Tarsius wallacei | reverse complement strand
AAACAGATGCTGGAGAGGATGTGGTGAAAAGGGAACATTTCTACACTGTTCGTGGGAGTATAAACTAGTACAGCCTCTGTGGAAATCAGTGTGGCGATTCCTAAATGTTCTAAAAATTGACCTTCCATATGACCCCACAATCCCCCTACTGGGAATATACCCAGAAGAACTCAAATCACTCTATAAAAAAGATACCTGTACACGTATGTTTATCGCAGCATTGTTCACACTAGCAAGAACATGGAACCAACCGTGCTGCCCATCAAAAGAGGGCTGGATTAAACAGATGTGGTACATATACACAATGGAATATTATGCAGCTATAAAGAAGAACAAAATCATGAACTTTGCAGCAACCTGGATGGAATTAGAGTCCATAATACTGAGTGATCTTTCACAGAAACAAAGAACTGAGTATCACATGCTCTCACCCATAAGTGGATCTTGAACAACTACCGTAATACTATAAGAAAAGGGTTGACAGTAGCAGGAAACTGTGGGGGGATGGGGGGATGGGTGGATAGGGGGTTGGGGGCTGGGGAGGTAGGTTTGACAGTAGTGGAAATCTGCCTGGGGAAGGGGGCACACCTCATCAACAAGGGTACCTGCACAATGAATATTTGTATACCTAACCCTGAATTGTATCCCACAACTTTAAAATAAAAAGTTAAAAGTTAAAAAAAAACAATTCTATATCATATTACAATAACATATATTATGTATAATAGTATATAAAATATACAACATAATATATAAAATACCATATTGCTCTATTACATCTCTGTGTATTAGTACTGAATTATGGCTGCTTTTTCTACATATATGAAAATTTCTCACAGCTAATTTCTCTTACACAAAACTAGACAACCAAACTTTCTCCTGAAGTTCATCTACATATAAAAATTAACAAGTATAGTATATTGTGTATAGTCTATTCTATTATAGACATAAAGGAGAATTTGAGTTCCAACTCCATTTATCATATTAATTTCTACTGCAAAAATCAAAAATGAATGTTTTTAAATATTTTATCTTTCAAACTATTTTTAAAAAAATATTTTTAGGACACAATTTGTCAGAGAAACAGGTGGTTTCTTCCCAAACTAGTCCTGGCTTCCTTTGTGGCACAGATAAAAAAAAAATCCTCAGCACTGTTAGGGTAAAAAGAGAGAAATACACATCTGCTCCATATAGGACTAAATGGGTAGAACTCTCCATTACCGCATTTAGATATATTCTCATTTCTTCAACACTCATAGTGAACTCTGAGATACCTCCATGCAACACGTTTGAAAATGACCATTGAAAAGACTATCAATTTCAATTACAAAGATATGGGAAAATGTTATATAAGTATAAATGTGTACTTAATCCATATTACTAGTAGAAAATGAGGAATTGCATAAATAATTTTCTAACTAAATTTTGTGAGGCACCAAATTAAAGGCATACCTCAAAGATATTGTGGGCTTGGTTCCAGACCACTGCAATAAAGCAGATATCAAAATAAAGTGAGTCATACAATTTTTTCATTTCCCAGTACATACAAAAGTTGTTTATGCTATAATAAAGTCTATTAAATGTGCAATAGTGTTATGTATATAAAACTAATATGCATATCTTAACTAAAAATATCTTACTGTTAAAAAAAAAGCTAACGATTAGCTGAGCCTTCAGTGAGTCATAATCATTTTGCTATTGGAGGGTTTTGCCTCAATGTGGATGGCTGCTGACTGATTAAGGCGGTGACTACTGAAGGCTTTGGCAATTTCTTAAAACAAGATAACAATGAAGTTTGCTGCATCAATGATTTTTGTTTCCACAAAACATTTCTCTGTAGCATGTGGTGTATTTAATACCTGTTTACCCACCAAAGAACCACTTTCAAAAAGGGAGTCAATCTTCTCAAACCCTGTCACTTCTTTATCAAATAAGTTTATGTAATATATTAAATCCTTCATTGACATTTCTAAGTTTATAGCATCTTCTTCAAGAGTAGGTTCCATTTCAAGAAACTACTTTTTTCCTCACCCATAAGAAGCAACTCCTCACTTGTGCAAATTTTATCATGAGATTGCAGCAACTCAGTCACATCTACAGGCTCCACTTTAATTCTGGTTCTCTTGCTATCTCTATTGCATCTACAGTGACTTCCCCTGCTGAAGTCTTAAACCTCTGAACGTCATCCATGAGGACTGGAGTCCACTTCTGCCAAACTCCTGTTAATTCTGAAGTCCTTCCGTGAATCATGAGTGCTCTTACTGGCATCTAGAATAATAAATCTCTTCTAGAAAGTTTTCAATTTACTTTGCTCAGATACATCAGAGGAATCATATCTATGACAGCACTATCCTTATCAAATGTATTTCTTAATAATAAGACTTGAAAGTCAAATTGCTTCTTGATCCATGGCTGCAGAATGGATGGTTTGTTAGCAGGCATGAAAACAAGATTCACCTCCTTGTTCATGTTCATCAGAGCCCTGAGGTGACCAGGTGCATTGTCAATGAGCAGTAATATTTTGAAAGGAGTCTTTTTTCCTGAGCGGTAGTTCTAAACAGCGGGCTTAAAATATTCAATAAACCATGCTGTAAAAGGATATGCTGTCATCTAGGCTTTGTTTTTCCATTTAGAGAGCACAGGCAGGGTAGATTTAGCATAATTCTTGGCACATTAGAACTTTTGGAATGGTAAATGAGCATTGGTTTCAACTTAAGTCACCAGCTGCAATGGCCCCCAACAAGAGAGTCAACCTGTCCTTTGAAGCTTTGAAGCCAAGGACTGACGTCTCCACTGTAGTGATAAAAGCCCAAGGTGTATCTTCTTCCAACTGAAGGCTATTTTGTCTACAATGAAAATCTGTTGCTTAGTGTAGTCACCTTCATCAATGATCTAGATCTTCTGGATAACTTGCTGCGGCTTCACCATTAGCATTACCGCTTCATTTTGTACTTTTATGTTATGGAGGAGGTTTCTTTCCCTAAACCTCACAAACCAGCCAACTTTTCTTCTGCAGCTCTCTTGTCTCTCTCAGCCTTCACAGAATTGAAGAGAGTTAGGATTTGCTCTGAATTAGTCTTTGGCTTAAAGGAATGTTGTGGCTGGTTTGATCTTCTATCTAGACCTCTTACACTTTCTCAAACTTTCTTATTACTGGGCATCAGCATTTTAAATTTCCTTCAATAACTTTTTCTTTGCATTCACAACTTAGCTGTTTGACAAAAGATGCCTAGCTGAGCTTTTAATATACCTTCCTCACTAAGCTTGATGATTTCTAGCTTTTCACTTTAAGTGAGAGATGTGTGACTCAGAGTTCCTTTCACTTGAACACTGAGAGGTCACCACAGAATTATTAATTGGCCTAATTTCAATATTTTTGTATCACAAGGAATAGGGAGGCCTGAGAAAAGGAAAAGAGACAGGGGAATGGTCAGTTGATAGAGCTGTCACAACACGCATAACATTTACCAATTAGTTTGCCTTCTTATAAGAACTTGGTTTGGGGTGTCCCAATAAAGATCACTGATCACAGACCACTATAATAGACATAATAATAAAGAAAAAATTTTAAGTGTTGTGAGAATTACCAAAATTTGGCCACTGAGACATGAAGTGAGTACCTGTTGGAAAAATGTCACCAACAGATTTGCTAGGCACAGGGTTGCCACAAACCTTCAATATGTAAAAAACACAATATATGCAAAACATAATAAAGTGCAATAAAATGAGATATGCCTGAATACTAGTAAAGGGTATAGTTTTTAACCTTTGATAGTTTTTATGAACAATCCAAATTCAGCCAAAGAATCTATCTAGTATAAACATCCAATCGTTTCATTAAAAATTAAGCATATCATTTATATACTTTGATTTCATAATTCCAAATAAGTTTATACTGAAACAGTTGTTAGAACGTTATGTTGAAGCTGGATAATATCTATGGCTATCACAAACACAAAAGGTTAAGACATTTGTTTACTGTAATACTCTATTGTTTGGGCATTGTAACCATTTACATATCCATTCACTAGTTTCCTTTTTCACAAGATATAACAGTCCTACAATGTTTTCAATTTCAAAAATATTTAACTGATGTTAAATTATAGTTTATACTGATTCCTGTGATCCTGAAATTGGATGTCCTATATAAACAAAAATGGATTATCTGAGAAAGGCATGGCATTAAGATAAGATAGTCAGTGGTTTTACTTACTCTCATCTCCACAGACACATACTCCATAATTTAAAACCAAATGCTTGTGAGAAAGCTGACTCATCATGCTTGCTGCTTCAAAGAAAGACTACGAAAAAGAAAAACAAAAAGTACCAAAGAATTGTTTGGTGTCTGTAAGTACTCATAGTTCAAAAAATTCCCTCTGCCATCATAAAAATGCACTTTCTCCTACCCTCAGCAGGACTATAGATAAGATTACAATGTGCTTTGGTCCCTTTATATGAATTTACAACTGCTATCATCCTTAATTTTTTTCATCCTGAAGAAATTCCTGAGTAAGCCTGAATACGGAAATAGCAATGAGAGAGAACAATAGTGGAACAGGGCACCATGAATGATGCAAGTCAAACAGGCTTAGACCACTTAACAATTAGAATAGAGAACAGTAGTGGAACTAGAGGCAGACATCAGAGAGAGTGACATGGAATTGAGGTATATGGATGTAGGCTTTAAATAACACCTTCTAAAGAATTAAGTATAGTCTCTGTGCACAAAAAATATCACAACACCTGTATCAGGATACTGGTATGGTATTAACATCACTCTAACTCAATTAAAATTTGACTAGAACTTCTGGATTTGATTGTTTGGAGCATGATCACCAACACTATGGTGTCTGGACTAGAACATTTTGGTTTGAAATTTTCACATCACCTTCCACTAACATCCTTTAGGACATTCTAAATGTCATGTCTTGCTATGTATACAGCTCTGGCAACCAGCTGCTGGGTTTCTTGCCAGGTACTATCTCTGGATGATGCCCAGAGGCATTAAGATTTCACTCAGAATGTTCCTCAGTACAGTGTCTTTCAAACTTTTTTTTAATAGTAAAAACTGTAGAGAAGCCTCTGTGGAAGCCAAGTTTGAAAAACATTGCCTTAGTATATGCAGAGATATAATAATGCTCATAACACAATGCTAAAAATAATTAGTTTGGAAAAAAGTTATTTTTAAAATCCTACAACTTTCTATAGTCCCCTAGGATACATCCTCAGAAAGATTCTTGGTATGTTTAAAAATTACAAGTTTTAAAAGCTGCATGCATGAATATGTTGTATGTATATGAGAGTGCATAAATAGCATAAACTACATGAACAACATCAAAAGTATGCATACCTCTGAATAGTTTCTATGTGCTTTATCCAGAACTTTTAAAAGAACTTCTGTTTCATGCAGTTGCCCATAGTCTCCTACTTCTCTTCTTATGCCTTTAAAAATTTTTGTAAAAGTGCCTTGGCCAAGGCTTTCATTCTTCAAAAGAAAAAAAGGTAAGAGAAAAGATGAGGAAAGATGTGGGCATTAGGAAGTATGTTCGACGACAAAGAGTTTTTCAAAAGTCCATGAGCAAATATTTCCCCTACAAACTATAACCAGATTTGAGATTCCAAAATAATTCTTCTATTCTGACTCCTTAAACAGAAATAAAAGAAAAAAAAAGATTAATGAATAAAGTGTATTTTGGCTCCACTCTGTTTTTAAACCCCCTGAATTGACTATAATTGTCACTTTTTTTTTTTGGCAGTCAGTGTTTACTTACATTTATTTACAAGTGAATAATTTTCTTTGTTTGCCTTTCCTACTAGTGTATAGTGTGGTCTATGGAGGTACAATGTCTGACTTTTTCTAATTAGCACTTGCCAGTTGTGTGACCTCGTATAGGCTATTTAATCTATCTGTGCTGCAAGTGTCTTGATTTCTTCATCTCAGGAGTAAGAATAATAAGTATTTTTCCCATAGGATTATTATGACCAATAAATGAATAAATACATAAAAGAAGTTAGAACAGTCCATGACACACAGTAAATGAGCATTAAGTGCTAGCTATTATTAGTAGTACTAGTATGTATATTTCTTGCATATCCTTACAAAATAATTGTTGAAAGTCTGCACTCTGAAGTAGGGCTGCCTGTATTCAGTCCAAGCTCTATTATTTATTCATTTGGAATGTTTGTCAAGTTACCTGCTGCTCTGTACTTCCTGATACAAAGGTCTTGTCTTTACAATTCTGGATAATTCTATCTATGGTCTCCTTATGGAACTTAGACATCTAAGTTGGTCTTTCTCATTCTACCTTCCCTAATCTCTCTTTTATATGTTCCATTTCTTTCTAACTGCTGCATTCTGAATATTTCTTCAGCTCTATCCTGCAGTTCACTAATTCTCTTCAGCTACGAGAAATTTGCTTTCTAACATACACATTCTGTTTTAATGTCAGTGGGCATATTTACCATTTCTATGCTTTATTCCTCAAATCTTGTTTTGTTTTTTAAAACAATGTCTTATTATTTCTCCATGTTTTCAACTTCTTCTATGTCTTTAAACACACACATATACATATATGTATTTTACAGTATTTATTGGAAAATTGTTATACAAAGTTCTTGGAAGTCTAATTTTGATGCTTGCTTGTCTGCTGACTCTTACTTAATCCTGCATTAATTCCTTGTACGTTTCTAAATTTTCAGTTAAAAGCTTATGCTTGGAATGATTTTACCTGTTAGAATCATGGGTTACCTAGATTAAGAGCATGATCTTCAGAAAGATTTTTTTTTTAAATTTGCTTTTCCCAAGTACCACAGAATATTAGGGGAGTACCACTTTTAATTAGAGTTTCTCAGACCATGCAGATAGTATTAATATAAAGAAACCCAATCACAAAAGCTTATGATGACAAATTCTTTTTTTTAATGTATGTAATTGTTTTATTACCACTTACCTTACATTCTAGAATTATAACAGGCTTTTAATACTTAAAAAGGAAAAAAGTATTTAAGTGTATAGCCTCATTAGAATTATCTTCTTTTTTTTTCTCTTTTAATTTTTATTTTGAAATTGTGGGGTACAATTCAGGGTTAGGTATACAAATGTTCATTGTGCAGGTACCCTTATTGATAAGGTGTGCCCCCACTTCCCCAGGCAGATATTGACTACTGTCGATCTCAGCTCCCCACCCCCACCCCTCTCCCCGCAGTTTCCCACTATTTTCAATCCCTTTCCTACAGTAATACAGTAGTTGTTTAAGGTCCACTTATGAGTGAGAACATGTGGTACTCGGCTCTTTGTTTCTGTGAGAGATCACTCAGTATTATAAACTCTAATTCCATCCAGGTTACTGCGAAGTTCATGATTTTGTTCTTCTTTATGGCTGCATAATATTCCATTGTATATATGTACCACATTTTTTATCCAGGATGACAAATTCTTTTTTTTTTTTTTTTTGAGTTGGAGTCTCACTCTGTCACCCAGACTGGAGTGCAGTGGCCGCTCCCGGCCACCGCAGCCTCGACCTATTGGGCTCCGGCGATCCTTCCGCCTCAGCCTTCCAAGTAGCTGGAACTACAGGCACGCACTACCACGCCCGGTTAATTTTTTTGATTTATTGTAGAGATGAGGTCTCGCCAAGTTGCCCAGGCGGGTCTTGAACCCGCGGGCTCAGGCAATCCACTCACGCCAGCCTCTCAAAGCGCTGGGGTTACAGGCTGAGCCACCGAGCCCGGCTGACAAATTCTTAAGAGAGGCTTTTCCTCACTAGGAGCCTGACTAAAATTGACAACTTTCTTTCTCTTCTCCTTTTGCCCATGGGTGAATTTTTCACAATCCATATATTGTTTTACTTGGGGAGTATTTACTTGAAGTTCCCGGTTTTATTCAGGGGTAGTCTCACTTTCAACTCCTGGCCTTGTCAGGTCTAAGACCTAAGATTGCTTTTAAATCTTAACCCTTTTGATAAATGTGACTAACCTCACCACTTGGTAGCTAAATAAACAACCTTTAAGTACCACAGTTGACCCTTGAGGGTTTGGACTGTGCGAGTCTACTTATGTGCAGATTTTTCTTCAGTAAATACAGTGGCCCCTCCATATTGGTAAGTTCTGATGCACAACCAAACACAGATAGAAAATATAGTATTTCTGCATACCAGCCTGGCCAAGAGAATAAGATCTCATCTCTAAAAAAATAAAATAAAAAAATATTCCAAAGAAATAAAATTGTTAAATAACTAATTTTTTAAAATAATACAGTATTCATGGGTTGAATAGTTGAATACATATATGGAGGGCTGACTTTTCATATCTGTGGGCTCCACAAGACCAACTGCATAACTTAAGTTAGCTCAGACTTTGGTACCCATGGATAGTCCTAGAACCAATCCCCCAGGGATACTAAAAGATAGCTGTACTTTTTCAGTTCCTTCTTTATTTTTAACCTCTTGAATTTCCTTTACTTTCTTGAAACTTGACAGTTAAGATATGGGCCTTTTGTATATTTTTAATTTAAAATTTGTAAAGGATTATTTTTAAATTTCTAAAAAAAATGTAATTTCATGCTTAATTAATTCTTCTAATTTCTAACACAAGATTGATCTATTTTTCATAAATAAAAACATTTAAATTGCAACTAAATTTTTATAATATAGGCTTCAAATGTCACATAAATGTAAAGTGAGGTAGGAAATCAATAAACAGACAATAATCGGTATCTAATGACTTACAAATATCAAATCTTCATTTCTGATTTTATGAAACACCATTTGGTTCACATTATTATGCCTCTGCAACGTTGGTGAGGTTGGTACGTCAGAAACACCATTGGTTCTAAAGACTAAAAGGTTTGATTTATCTGAAAAAATAAAATACGTGTATATGTATATACATATATATATATATCTCACATTAAAATACTTTGAAGATAAAAATTGCTCCAAAAAGAAATAAATGAAATATGTTCTATATATAAGAAATATTTAATAACTACTTATTGTTCATTTTTTTCATAGAAAATTATTATCCATTCAACTTTGATATGTTCTTACCAGTTATTTCAAACATTCATAATTATAATCATTTCCTTAACTAATGTAATTTTTTTCAGAAATTTTAATAATTTTTAAGAATAAGACATTATTTAAAGAGATTTCCAATCTTACTATCTTTGCTTTTAAAATCCTAAAAGAATATGAAAGTTTTTACTTAAAAGAACATACGAGAATTTGGTAGTGAAGTCTTCCAGTTCATTAATAAGTGACTTACTATACCAAGCAATTATTATCTTTAAAACGTTATTTTGGAATAATAAAACTTCGAGTCACTTCTAGATAGCCCAAACCAAAGTAAACAATCCTATTTGATGATGTTTACACATAGAATAATAAGATAAAATTAAATTATTTTTGAAGCTGCTTCTTTCATATTTCCTTTCAAATAAGCATACTGAAGATCTCCCACCACATACACAATCCATGACAAGTATTTTTAAAATAACTAGAAAATTATTTTACCTTTTGGTTTTGGGGGACAGCATTTAGTAAACTGGAAAATTATACTGTCTGAGCGAACAGTTTCCATCTGGTAACAATTCAAAAGATCTTTAAGATTACTGAAGTTCTTCTTAGTCCCACTAAGGTTGTACTCTCCATTCTCATTTTTTGTGATCAAACAATGTTTATATTCAATGATATTTTCTCGCTGTATAAGTTTAATTATAATGAGAGGGAAGGATAATCACAATGGACATCATAGTGATTATTCTGACAAAAGGATATCACAAAAATAAGAAACAGAATATTTAAACTTTTGAACCATGAGTCCTAAGGGAGTGCTGGTATAGTGACAGAAGTGCTTAGTTCCTCAAAAAGGTATCTAGTTAAAATTTCTTAGCCTATAGAAGTGGCTTAAACATTTACTTTTATTTAAAGATAGGTAAGAAAGCAATGAAAATTAACAATAATAATACCATCATTAATAGCTTTCCACCATTTTAAAATTAAAACTAGTACAACATATAGGGCCTTCTATGAACTGATTACAGCCTCCATCTCCAACCTCAGCTTCTACCACTCCCAATACACAACCTATGTTCCAGCCATATTAAATGACTTAAACAATTTCAAGCGAATGCCATGATGTTTCATGCCTTGATAACTGGACATGCTATCTCTCTACCAATTAATGTACACTCATTCCTTTTAAGCAAGGAACCTTTATTCATTCCTTAAAACTCATGTTCCACTTTTTCTGTGAGATGCTCTCTAACACCTATTCCACAACCAAAGGTAAACATCCAGACACTCCAGTATACCACCATTGTATCAGTAAAATTATCTTTCATATGATGTTTTAAATATATTGCAGTTTTTAACATTTGTCTTATGTACTGTACTATAAACTTGTTCATTCATCTATTTTTGAGGGTGTTTTTATAAACATATTTATCTTACTTAGAACCATTTATATAAAATCTACCAATACCTCAAGTTCAATTTCAAGTCCTTCCTATGTCAAAAGATCTTTCTTAATAACTGTATTATTGTCTGTTATTGTCTATATTTGCCTATGCTAAATAATTACAATGACCAATTTAGTATTATTGGTATACTTTTAGTTTTTTTGCTTTTTTTCCAATAGATAAGTTTCTTGAAGGTAGGGTTATATCATACACTCTCTAATACACAGGCTTCATATTAGGCTTGACACATACAGTAAACATTAAGAAACTGCATTTTGAGTTAATAACCAAATATACTGAACTGTTATATGTTGTAGTAAGAAGATACTGTAAAGTTAGGATTATCAGTTTTATAAAAAAGTAAAGTGATAGAGTAACCTAACTTCTGTCATTTATAGACAACTAATCCACTCTCTACTTATGTTAATAGGTAGCATTTTATAAAAATTAAAATAATTGAATAACAAACTTCTTAGTTTCCCTTTTTTAAGATGTAAGATAAATGTATAAGCTGCTATAGTTTCTCAAAATTTTCACCATAAAACTGCCTTATAAATGATAGTACCTTTCAGATAATCTCAGATAGTAAATAATTATAAATGAAATCCAAGACGCACTGTAGTAACAGTAAGGTTTCATTGCAATTTCACATTTAAAACATACACTGAAGATCACTATTTGTAATATTAGAAAATCACTAGTTAATGGCCAGGCATGATGGCTCACACCTGTAATCTCGGCACTTTGGGAGGCTGAGGCAGGAGGATTACTTGAGACCAGGAGCACAAGACCAGCTTAAGCAAAATAGTGAGACCTCATGTCTACAAAAAAAAAAAAAAAATTCGCTGTGCGTGTGGTGGCACATGCCTATAGTCCTGGCTACTTGGGAGGCTGAAGTGGGAGGGTCACATGAGCCAAGGAGGTTAAGCCTGTGGTGAGCCTAGATTATGCTACTGCACTCCAGCCTGGGTAACAGAGTGAGATCCCGACTCAAAAAGAAAAAAGAAAATCACTAGGTAAAAGTACCATAATGTTTCTGCTTCTTTCTTATTGCCTTATTTTTCTCTAATTCTCTAACCATTGCTAATAAACAGAAAATTCGCTTCTGATTTGTTTTGTTCTATATGATGGGATAAAGACTTCCATTTCTGTGACAAAGAGACTTCAAGAGACCACAGGACACACTGTTGACACACTGGTAACACTTAAACATCAGAAAACAAAATAAATACAAAATAAAAAAGAAATATTTTTATTTACATTTTATTTATATTTATATTATTTTATACTTTTTATATAAACCTTAGCAACTAAATCTTGTTTATTTGTACAGAATCCTTGATGTAAATTAAGCATTATTATGCAAGTTATAATATACAGAGCTATAATCCTGAGTATTTAAAAAAAATAATATAAAGAGGAAATTACATAAATGAAATACAATGTTATCATTAATAAATGTGACGTACTAACCTCTACAGCAAAAGTCAAAAAATATTTATTAAAGTCCTTAGGACTGCATCGAAGTACATACAATCCAGTCTGATTACCTGCCTTCTTCAGTTTACTGATGGCAAAATCCATTCTAAAGGTAAAGAAGAAGTAATTTAAATGGTGATAGCAAGCACCATAATATTATGACCAAACGTCATCTAAAAAAAATCAAAAGTCAAATCTAAAACTGTCAAAGTTGTCTCCTCTACTTTATATGGTTATCAATAATCTTTCACAGAAAAAAATCGAAGTACCAAGCTATTTGCAATAAGTTCAAACCACTTCAGGGGGCAATTAAACGCCTTTAAAAACAAGTAAAATATATTATGAGACAAACAAAGTCACAAAGACCAATTCATTAATTTGACTTTTCTGCCTTCTGATTACAAATTTAGTATTTTAAAACCATACTCACTCACATAAAACTTCATCTAACTATACAGAAAATATATCAGAAAATGCTTTGTATGTCTCTTCTATCATAGTAGTTACTAACATAAAAATCTGTGTGCATTAGTGTAATAACAAAGCCTAAAAGAAGACCATGGCAACTGACAAAGACTACTGATTCTAAATTTTGCTGTCTTCTGAAGCTGCACATTTTGAAAGAAAAGCAAAATATAATCCGTATAAAAGTAAGAATCATTTGTTTCACTTGTCGTATTTCTCATACATAAACTAATTCCTGCAAATAGAAAATACTCAGTAAATACACTAAGAGTAAAAGAATGTTTGAATGGAAGGATGAGTGAGCTAATGAATGAAGACTAGTCTTTTAAAAACTGAACATGTAAATCACAAAGTTCAAGTAGTACAACTTTTTCATAGCAACCATACTTATAACTAAATGAACCTTAAGTATAGACTAAATCAATCTTAAATATTACCCAAGATATATTTTCTCAAATACTTAAGAGTAGGTTTAACTCAAGGAACATAATATGCTCAAATCCCATATTTTTCTTTTGCTCAGATTCTTCAAAACTGTTGTCAATCATAAAGAACACCCTAGCTGAGAGATAAGTAGGACTTTAGCTAAATAGATGTAATCCATGATAGCTGGCTTTACCCATGATTAAGATAAGAGTCCACAACTGTGTTACTCAATATAATAGCAAGTGGCCATATATAGCTATTCAAATGTTTAAAAAAATTAAAATTAAATTACATTAAAAATTCAGTTAATCAGCTGCACTAGCCACATTTCAAATGCTAACCAGCCACATGTAGCTAGTGGCTACTATATTAAACCACACATAGACACAACACTTTCATCACTGCAGAAAGTTCTACACAAGCACAAGTCTAGAAATATGGACATTATATACATTTTTTGTTTGAAGCTTTTAGTAAAAGCAGTTGGATTATACAAAAAAAAATGACAATTTTCAAATTTTGTATTGTGACTCCTTAGCAGTATTTCAAAATGAATAAAACATAAATTGGAAGTCTTTTTTTTTTTAAGTAACACCCAAAAGTTAATCAATCACACTTAAGTGTGACTAGCAGACGTTAAACTTGTACAAGTTATATATTATAGATTGGGACACAGATGGTAAATTATATATTAAATGATTCTAATTATTATGTAATCTGACTGCAAAATGACTTTTGTTTAAAAAAGAAACTTTACTCAAGTTAATATAATTTTTCCCTAAACCTACATATACCACTTTGCTATATAAAATCTTTGTAAATATATCATTTATTTTCATTAAAATTTACTTTCAAGACTGTATTACTCACGAAATTGGTCCATGACAGTTGCTTTGTATATTTGCAAGCACTGTTGGAGGTGCTACTTCTTTACAGAGGTAATGATGTGCATCTGCAGTTAATCTATAATATCCATCAATTAACGACACAAAAGACAAAGCTTCTCTTAATGAGCTAAGTTCAATTTCCTAAGCAGAGAAAAGAAAAAGAAAAAGCATCTTTTAGAAAGTCAACTACATGCTAAATATTGAAAATTTTCTTCATTCCATGCTATTAAAATAATTTTCCTGAGTTAATTTTCTTCTAAATTGCTCAAAGGTCTTTTATGGCTCCCAATTTGTCAATTTGAATAATAAATTATTAAGTCTGATGTTTAAGATTGTCCTAAATGTGGGCTTATCATACCTTCCCAGCTATAGTTCACTCTCAATCAACAATTTTACTGCATTTTCCAATATTCTTATAAGACTAACATACCAGTTATCTCAATTAGAAATCTATTTAACCTGATATAAAAGTTACTATTAATTAGAAATCATGAACAATTATTTTTATATACCAATTATGCACGGATAAGGTTAATGCATCCATGCTATAAGCTAAAATGTTGGAATATATAACTATGCTATGATTGTATCTTAATACATATGTGAACATATAACCAGCCTCAAATGCAGCATGATAATGGGAAAACACATATACATGTATAAAAATATTTAAGTTTTCACACATTAAAAAAAGTCAATTAGGTCCAGTACGTTGACTCATGCCTATAATCCCAGCACTTTGAGAGGTCAAGACAGAAGGACAGTTTGCGCCCAGGAACTCGAGACCAGCCTAGGTACCATAGTGAGACCTCATCTCTACAAAAAAAGAAAGGAAAAAAAAATGACTGGGATTAGTGGTACATGCCTATAGTCTCAACTACTTGGGAGGTTGAGGCAGGGGGATTGCTTGAGTCCAGAAGTTTGAGGTTGCGGTAATCCATAATGGTGCCACTATACTCCAGCCTGGGCAACAGAGTGAGACCCTGACTATGTAATGAAAAAGAGAGAGTCCTATTTATAACAACAAAAAAGGCCAGGCATGGAAGCTCACACCTGTAATCCCAATGCTTTGGGCGTCCTAGTTGGTAGGATTGTTTGAGGCCAGGATTAACAAATTAGCCTATGCAACATAGCAAGACTCTGTCTCTACAAAAATAAATAAGTAAATAAATAAAAAATAACAGGCTGGGTGTGGTAGCTCACCCTATAATCCCAGCACTTTGGGAGGACAAGGAGGGAGGATCGCTTGAGCCCAGGAGTTAGACAACATAGAGTGATCTGGTCTCTATAAAAAAAAAAAAAATTTTAATCAAGCAATTAGCTGGGTGTGGTGGTGCACACCTGTAGTCCCAGCTACTAGAAAGACTGAGGCAAAAGGATCACCTGAGCACATGAGGTTGTGGTGAGTTGTGATTATTCCCCTGCACTCCAGCCTGGGCAACAGAGTGAGACCCCAACTCAAAAAACAAATACACACATACATACATATGAAATATTTAGAAAAAATGCAAAATCATTATTAGAAAAACTTCAGAACACTCTTGTAAGATGCAACTTTTTATTTTAATATATAGGAGATTCACCATGTTCTTGAATAGAAAAATTCAACATCCTAAAGATGAAAAACTCCTCCCTAAACTAATTTTCAAGTTTGTCACAATCTCAAAAATACCAACTGGTACCCAGAAAAACAAGACAAATACAGGATTCAGAAAACCAGGGATCCAATAGAAGAGAGATGAGAAGATAATTTCCAAGTTGACAAGAAAGGGATGCCCCAAAATTACAGCTGTGGATCATAACATCTGTACATAGAGAGCTTTCAGTTCAGATGACAAAATAAGACCCTGTAATCAAGGAAGAACTTCTCCAGAAAAGAAATTCAAATGCTATTATATTTGAGAGGTATAATTATGTGAAATATTGTACTGAGAAGTGACCTACTTTACAGAGTTCTTGTAGAGAATCAAAGACAATTATAGATAGAAAAGGAAAAAATGAAGCAATAATTAAATCCTGGAAAAAGTTATAAAAGAATGAAAATGTGACCACAGTATACTTCTTGGCTCAGTAATGAATGATCCTTACATAATAATGAGGACACAGAATAGGGACTTACAGAAAAATTATAATGAGACAAATGTGTGAAATATTTGAACTATACAAGGTATTTAGTTAACACGACTAGGCCATAAAAACAAGTACTATAAAAGATATCATAAACAAAGACTTGGAAATTTATAAACAGATACAATAAATGATTAATACCCAACACATACTGGGGGGAAAAAACCTATAAAACAATTAAAAAGAAAACAAGTCCAGGGATATGAAAAGGCAATCCACAAAAAACAGAAATATAAAAGTTGACATATAAACATATGAAATATTGCTCAATTTCAGGTTCTAATTAAGGAAATAAAATATAACAACAGGACAGCATTTTTTTACCCACTGATTTTATAGAAAAATTAAAACTTGATAGCATCCACTGTTGGCAAACAGTACAAGAAAACAGGCATTCACACATATTGGAAATACTTTTGGGGAGGTAATTTAAAAGTCCTGAATATTCATACTCTGAGCTACTGGTATCTCTCCGAGAGATATGCAGGCATATTTTGTCTCATTGCACTGCCCTTTATTGTACTTCATAGACATTCCTTTAAAAAAAGAAAAAATAAAGAAAAGAAAAGAAAAAAGAAAAAAAGAAAAAAAATTAGGCCGGGCTCAGTGGCTCAGCCTGTAAACCCAGCACTTTGGGAGGCCGAAGCGAGTGGACTACCTGAGCCTGAGGGTTCAAGACACACCCGGACAGCTTGGTGAGACCTTGTCTCTACAATAAATAAAAAAAAATCAGCCGGGCATGGCAGTGCATGCCTGTAGTTCCAGCTACTTGTAAGGCTGAGGCGGAAAGATCGCCGGAGCCCAGCAGGTCGAAGCTGCAGAGGCCGGGAGCGTGCCACTGCACTCCAGTCTAGGTGAGAGAGTGAGACTCCAACTCAAAAAATAATAATAAATAAATAAAAATTTAAAAATTAAAAAATTTTTTTTTAAATTAAAGGTTTATGGCAACCCTGTGTTAAGCAAGCCCCACTAGTGCCATTTTCCCAAAAGCATGTGCACATTTTGTGTCTGTATGTCACATTATGGTAATTCTTGCAACATTTCAAGCTTTTTCATTATTATTATATCAAGTATGGTGATCTGTGATTATTATCTTTGATGTTACTAGTGTACAGTATCCCTCAGTATACAAGAGAGGTTGGTTCCAGGACACCATGTATACCAAAATCTGCACATACTCAAGTCCTGCAGTTGGCCCTGCAGAACCCTTATAATATGAAAAGTTGGCCCTGCATACACAAGTTTCACATCCCAAGAATACTGTATTTGCAATACACATTTGGTTGAAAAAAATCTGTGTATAAGTATATTCACACAGTTTAAACCTAAGCTGTTCAAGGGTCAACTGTAATTGTTTTGGGACACTATGAACTATGACCATTTAAGATGGTGAACTTAAATCGTAAATGCTGTGTGTGTTCTAATTGGTCCACTGAATGGCCATTCCCCTGTCCATCTCCCTCTTCTCATGCCTCCCTATTCCCTGAACAAAAATATTGAAATTAGGCTAGGTAATAACCCTACAGTGACCTCTCAGTGTTCAAGTGAAAATGAAGAATCACACATCTCTCACTTCAACTGAAAAGCTAGAAATGATCATGCTTAATGAGGAAGGTATATTAACAGCAAAGATAGGAGAAAAGCTATACATCTTATGACAAACAGTTAAGTTGTGAATGCAAAGGAAAAGTCCTAGAAAGAAATTAAAAGTGCTATTGCAGTATGCACACCAATGATGAGGAAGTAAAACTGCCTTATTGCTGACATGGAGAGATTTAAGTGGTCTAGATAAAAGGCCAAACCAGACACAACATACCCTTAAACCAAAGATTAATCCAGAGCAAGACCCTAACTCTCCAATTCTGTGAAAGGTGAGAGAGATGAGGAAGCTGCAGAAGAAAAGTTGGTTGGTTTGCGAAGTTTAAGGAAAGAAGCCAGTTCCATAGCATAAAAGTACAAAATGAAGCAGCAAGTGCTAGTGGAGAAGCTGCAGCAAGTTATCTAGAAGATCTAGATCACTGATGAAGGTGGCTACCCTAAACAACAGATTTTCATCGTAGACAATACAGCCTTCAATTGGAAGAAAATACATCCAGTACTTTCATCACTAGAGAGCAAACATCAGTGCTTGGCTTCAAAGTTTCACAGGACAGGCTGACTCTCTTGTTAGGGGCTAATGCAGCTGGTGACCTTAAGTTGAAGCCAATGCTCAATTACCATTCCAAAAATCCTACCGCCCTAAGAATTATGCCAAATCTACCCTGTCTGTTTTTACAACATGGTTTACTGAATATTTCAGGCCCACTATTGAGGGCCACTGCTCAGAAAAAAAAAAATTCCTTTCAAAGTATTACTGTTCAATGAAAACACAGTTCGTCACTTCAGAGTTCTTCTGAACATGTAAAAGGAGATTCATCTTGTTTTCCTGCTAATAAAACATCCATTCTACAACCATGGATCAAGGATCAATTTGACTTTCAAGTCTTATTATTCAAGAAATACATTTTATAAGGGTAATGCTGCCATAGACAGTGATTCCTCTGATGTACCTCAGCAAAGTAAATTGAAAGCCTTCTAGAAAAGATTCGCCATTCTCGAAGACATTAAAAGCATTCATGATTCATGGAAGGATGTCAAAATTAACAGGAGTCTAGCAGAAGTTGATTCCAACCATCATACAGATGCAGTAGAGATGGCAAGGGATCTAGAAGTAGAGCCTGAAGATATGAATGAATTTCTGCAATCTTGATAAAATTTGCACAGATGAAGAGTTGCTTCTTATGGATGAGAAAATAAAGTATTTTTTTTTAGAAGAAAACTACTCCTGAAGATGCTGTAAACATTGTTGAAACAACAACAAAGGATTTAGAATATTACATAAACTTAGTTGACAAAACAGGGGCAGAGTTCGAAAGAATTGGCTGTCTTTTAAAAGATCTACTGTAGGTAAACTGCTATTAGACACATGGCATGCTACAAAGAACTCTTTTGTGAAAGGAAGAGTCAATGGATATGGCAAATTTCATTGTTGTCTTATTTTAAGAAATTGCCACAAGGTCTGGTGCAGCGGCACCTGTAATCCCAGCACTTTGGGAGGCCAAGGCAGGAGAATAACTCGAGGTCAGAAGTTCAAGACCAGCCTAGGCAACATAGCAAGACCCTATCTCCACCAAAAAGTGAGGCATGGTAGCACACGCGTGTAGTTCCAGCTAACTGGGAGGCCGAGGTAGGAGGATTGTTTGAGCCCAGGGGTTCAAGGCTACAGTGAGCTATGATTACACCACTGCACTCCTGACAGGGGGGGATAGGAAGAGAGAGAGAGAGAAAGAGAGAGAGAGAGAGAGAGAGAGAGAGAGAGAGAGATGCCACAGCCACCCTTACCTTCAACAATCACCATCCTGATCATTTAGCAGCCACCAAGACTGAGGCAATACCCTACACAAGCAAAAAGATTCCAACCTGCTAAAGCTTCAGATAGTTAGCAATTATTAGCAATAAGTATTTTAAATTAAGGTATGTACATTTTGTTATTACATAATGCTATTACACACTTAATAGACTCCAGTATAGTCATAAACTTTCATATATACTGGGAAACCAGAAAAATGTTATGACTTGTTTGCCATATTGCAGTGGTCTGGACCTGAACTTACAATATCTTCAAGGTATGCCTGTATACATTTTACAAATATCTTACAAAAGACTTGGATCCAGAATCTATAGATACTCTACAAATTGACCAGAAAAGACAAATCAATAAAAAATGTGCAAAAGATTTTCACAGACACTTCATAAGAAGGATAACCAAATGAACAATAAGAGAAAAAGCATCCAACATCGTACTCATCAGGGCAATGAAAATAAAAACCACAATGAATTACCAGTACATATGCCTCCAAATCACTGAGCTTTCTTAAACTGACAGAATTAAGAGTTGGTGAGGATATGGGAACTGTAATCTTTATCCATTATTAAAGAAAGGGTGAACTGCTATAACAACTATAGAAAATTGTTGGGCAGTACACTAAAGCTATCTTTACGACTCAATAATCTCACTTCTAGGTCTATCTATCCCCCCCCCGAAAAAATGAGTACGTAAGTCCACCAGAAAATATATATAAAAATGTTCATAATAATTTTCTTCCTAAAAGCCTCGAACTAAAAACAACCCAAATGTCCAACAGAAGAATGAATTTTAAAATTGAGATATAATCAAACAATTCAATACTACCTAGCAACAAAAAGCAATGAACTTACATATGCAAAACAGTATAAATGAATCTGCAGATATTATGCTGAGTAAAAGAAACTAGATCTTAAAAGAATAAATACAATATCATTCAATTTATATATAATCTTCATGACAGACAAAATAAATTGATGGTAGATGTCAAAATGATGGCTTCCTAAGCTAGGGGTGGGGTAAGAGTAAGTAAGGAAGAGGAATGTGAAGACCTTCTGGGACTACTAGAAGTATTCTATATCTTGGGATAGGTGTGGTTACACATATACACATATATGTAAAAGTTTATTGAGCTATACACATAAGATTAGTGTGCTTTGCTGTGTTCATGTTATATCTCAACTAAAAAGTAAAAAAAAAAAAGGCAACAAAAGAACAGCTAAAAATTAAAAACTTCAGTGCATCAAAGGACACAAGCAACAATATGAAAAGGCAATCTATGGAATAGGAGAAAATATTTGCAAATCATATATCTGATAAGGGATTAATATCCAGAACACATAACTCAACAACAAAAATTTTAAATGTACAAAGGACTTAAACAGACATTTCTCCGAAGAAGATACACAAATGGCAATACACATATGAAAACATGTTCAGCACAATTAATCATTAGGATAATGCAAATCAAAACCACAATGAGATACCACTTCATACCCAGCAGGATGGCTACTATCCAGAAAACATAAAATAACAGATTTTAATAAGGATGTGGAAAACTGGAACCTTCGTGCAATGCTGGTAGGAATGTAAAATGGTACAGATGCTATGAAAAACAGCATGGTAGTTCCTCAAAAAATTACAAATAGAATTACGATATGATCTAGCAATTCTACGTCTAGGTTTATATATCAAAAAAAATTGAAAGCAGAGTATTGGAGAGATATTTATACAACCATGTTCATAATAGCAGTATTATCCACAATAGTCAAAAGGTGAAAGAAACAATCCAAATGTTCACTGATGGATGAATGAATAAACAAATGTAGCATATACATACAACAGAATATATGTATATATTAAAAATTAAGGAAATTCTGATACATGCTATAACATGGATGAATATATTATGCTAAGTGAAATAAGCCAGAAATAATATAATACTGTCACAAGAAGACTGTTCTATATGATTCCACTTATATAAAGTATCTGGAATAGTCAAATTCAGAGGAGGAAAGTAGAATGGTGGTTGCAAGGACTGAAGAATTGTTGTTCAGTAAGTTCTAGTTTTACAAAATAAAAAAGTTCTAGAAATTGAATACACAACAATTTGAATATATTTACCACAACTGAGCTGTACACTTAAAAATGGTTTAGATGCTAGATTTTATATTATATGTATATTTTACCAAAATATTAAAAATAAAACAGAAAAAAAGACAGAAAAAAAAAAAACCAGAATGAAGAGTAAGATGTTGGCAAAAGCCGGGCTCAGTGGCTCAGTCTGTAATCCCACACTTTGGGAGGCCGAGGTGAGTGAATTGTCTGAGCCCGCGGATTCAAGACCCGCCTGGACAACCTCATCTCTACAATAAATCAAAAAAATTAGCTGGGCGTGGTAGCGCATGCCTGTAGTTCCAGCTACTTGGAAGGCTGGGACGGAAGGGTCGCTGGAGCCCAGTATGTACTGCACTCCAGTCTTGGCGACAGAGTGAGACTCCAACTCAAAAAAAAAAAGATGTTGGCCAAAAAAAAAAAAAAAAATGCAACTAATATATTGGGAAGTGCAATAACATACTGGGAAGATGTAACCAACATATTAGGAAATATAACTAGCATGCTGAGAAAACGTAATAATCAAAATTTAATAACTTTTTTATGTATACAAATAATTTGATGGAAAAACATACTGAGAAAAAGTTCTTAACCCGAACAAATAAGAGAAAAAGCATAAGATATCGTTAATAAAATTCAACTAGAATCATGATATATCAATATGAATAAAACTAGCAAGAATTACTGAAAATAATACTTGGGTATAAGGAGAAATATATCCCTAAAATAAAAAATGTAATATGGGAAAGAAATGTCAACTCTTCCCAATTAATCAATTCCAACAAATGTCAATATAGTATTTTAAAGACCTATAATGGTGCTCAACAATGAAGGTAGCATCAGAAAGTTCAGGTTTTCAGATCATGACTTGAGTTTAAGTAGTCCTACAACTTAATCACAAGTGACCTTGGAAAACTACTTAACCTCTCTGTATTGCAAACTTCAAATTAAGCCAAGTCCAAATACCTTCCCACAGGGAAGTTCTTTAGGTTGCTATAGGATATTCACATTAGCATCACTAAACTCTTCCAGAAACATTTATTATGGATCCACATTAGGGTTGATAATTATTAGTCATCCTTTTATCCATCCATGAAATATTTATCAGGCTCTTTCTAAACTAGACCCTGGAGCACTGTGCAAGGTATAAGGGGCATAAACACACATGAAAATATGATCCTTACCTTCAAGAAGCTCAAAATCTAATAGGCAGTAGGTGTACACTATCATATTTTTATCTAAGAACAGAAAAGTATGCTGAATAAAGTGAGTTGCAAGTCAGTTTTAATTTTGGCAATACAACCTTGGAATGGCCAGACAGAGAAGCCATACAGATACTTAACATAAATGAACAAATAACATTAATATGACTAGTTTAAGTCAGGATGAGTCAAGAAGCAACTCAGTTAAAAAGAAAATAGAGCCAGATAAATAAGAAACCTAAGAGCAGAATGTAAAATAATTCAATCCCTTTAAATTAAATTAGATTTCTGAAACTATTTTAAGAAAGACAGTTTTAATCTTTTAGAATTAACCATGCCTTACAGCTTGGGTGAAGCTGACCTGGGATTGGTTTACATTTTGTTATATAAATTCCAAATAGCATTGTTTTATTTTTCTCTTTTAGTTATTAGGCAGTATAACTGGCATATACACATACCAATTGACAAAATATCTTAGTCAGGAATGAGCATTACAACAGGGAATTAGCACAACCTAGAGTGATGAAGAAGAAGAAAGTAACTGGTGTTCTGTTAATCATAAAAATGAGTAAAAAATACAGTAATGTACAAGAAACTGTGGGAAAAAAGTGATGATAATAATACAAAAAGCTAGATGTAATAAAAAAAGTTTACTGAGCTGATGTTTATGCTTAGAGTTTTATTTTAAACAATATTCAAAATTCCTGTAAGAAAAAATTTTGGTATTAAAATTCTGAAATACTTATTTCTGACAACTGTAAAACACATCCATTATTCAATCATAAAGCAAACTTACCAGATTTTTACCATCTTGCTTATGGATAGTTACAACTCTGCTTTCATTCGAGCCTTCTTTGTTTGCTTGCTTAATACTGACATCAATAATATTAGGAAAATCACAATATAACTGTAAATCCTGTAATTAAGAGCATTTGAAATTAAAAACAAGTAGAACTGATAGAGCCACTTTAAAACAAGGCTTATGAAGAAGGCAACATTCATTCCAAATTCTCTAAAATAAAATATGTATTGATAACAAGAGATAAGCATTAAAATATAATTTCCTCTCTCAAAAATCTAAGACTATCCTGTATCTTGCTTTGACTTAAAAGGAGAGCATTAAATGATGCCAGGAATCTAAAGTATGCTATAGTATTCTTCAATCCAATTAATATTAGTAGGAACCATTGCCAGAAAAACTGGAAATTTAACTACCAAAGATAAAAAATAAAATTGTCCTTCTATATCTCTAGTAGCAGCTAAAAACAAAATTGAAATAAACATTAAAGCTTACAATGCAAATCTAAAAAAGGCTAAATTAATTATTTAACAGGTATACATTATCATTAAATCAATTAAAATTAATCTTTCTATTCCATAAGTTGTATGATTGTGCCTCCTATTATTAATAATAGTAAAAGAAAAAAGGAGGCAAACTACCTTAGAAATGACTTTTAGAATGCAATCCCTTTCTGAAAGTGTAAGAAAGTCATTACTAATTGTTTTACCATATAAAATTTTACCATATAAAATTAAATTAAAAAACCATTTTAGAACAGTGAGAAAAGAACAATACGACCTTGATGGCTTCACACTATTAAAAACTTCCACTTCTATCAAATGAGAGAAGTGCAAGACCATGTTTCAAATGAGTAAAATTACTTTGCTTTTATTGTCATTCTACTTAAAATAACAAAGAATGAGAACATATCATTAAGAATTTACCTGTTCTGTCAGTGTCTCACTTTCTTTATGTTTCCCTCTTGACCACTGAATTCCACCGTTTCCAGTTATTATAATGGTTGCAAAAATCTCCTCACCTGAAGGACCTCTTCCAGGTTCTTTTACTTCAAATTGCTCTGTGTAGAAGGCAGACTGAAGAGTTTCCAGATTTATAAGATACTTAAGTTTCAAGTTTCTGGCAGTGGCTTTGCACTGGCTGAACTGCTGAATAAATCTTCGAAATCTGTACCTTATTCGCTTCCTTGTCAAAATATGATAGTCTTGGATCCTTGCTCGAATACATTTTGGTAAGAATGTCTTGTAACTAGGGATAAAGAGCACATACAGAAAAACAAAACAATAATTGGAAGATAAATCTAAAAGAAAATTGAAAGAGAGGTTACCACTTTTTTCCATGATAAGTACGTGCTACACACAGTTGGAATAAGTTAACATAAACACCATACAGTATAAAACTTTAAGGTTTTATTTAATGATGTAAATACATTCACACACTCTGAATTACCACAAATACATCCATCACCATAGAAGATGTTAATTTGCTTC
Organism: Tarsius wallacei; assembly: GCA_963574415.1. NCBI lineage: Eukaryota > Metazoa > Chordata > Mammalia > Primates > Tarsiidae > Tarsius > Tarsius wallacei. Next base: position 1,519 of record CAUYQG010061104.1, on the reverse strand, counting down.
CTCTAATGAAATGAATCCTCAGTCTAGTTAATAATGGAGTATCTAAAATTCATTTTCTCTGATTATTTCATATACCAGAGATAATGGCATATAAGATAATACTGTTGGCACTTATTGCACTGAGCTACAAATATTTCCAATGATGCTGCCTCAAAATGTATCTGAATTCTAGAAACTGTTACATTTTGTTGGATGCTACTGTTCATTATGCATACATACTTCCTTTTTACACATTATTTCATTAGGCCAGCTTCAACAACTCCTAATAATTCCTTTGTGATCAAAACAAATCCATTTGAAAATGTTTTGACTATTTTGTGTATTTATCTCTATGTACAATATCCTAAAGAAGGTAGATAATTTATTTATCTGCTTCTAATAAACATTTTATTTCTGAAGTACAACTAAATAAATTTTCCATGCCTTAATACATGCTAATCTTTCTTTCAATCACCTATCCCATATCTGGTTAGCTCTCACCCATTCTGCAAGGCTCAGCTGCAGTATCACCAAATCCAGGAAACCTTTCCAAACCTCATTCTATGACATGTTAGATGCTCTTCCCTTTGTTCTCACAGCATCCTGTGCACTGCTACACAGTATCACTTATTAAACTATCCCATATATGTTTATTACCACCAGTGGTATTCCAGAGCTGGTTTGGGCTGAAAGCCTGTTACATTTTAAGGATTTTCTTAGCTAACTGCCAAACAGTCATCACTAAAATTTAAGTCATACAAACATAATTAAATAAAGTATATTTAAAATATTTAATAAATACTCAAAACTCATAACTTCCTAATTATTTTTACATTTTTAAATTGTTTTACATATCACTACCTATGCCTTTGAGCTTATTTATATCTATTATATGGGAATGGTGGAAAGGATTTGCTATTGTTCCTCTCTTCCCAATTATGCATTCAGTGACATCAGGCTGATACCTTGAAATTAGCCATGGAGAACTAGCTGTTAAATATTTACCAGTATACTACTGCTTACTCTCCCACTGTACCTGAAGCCCCTTGAGGAATTCTCAATTTTGTACTCCAAGTAGCCAAAGTTGCCAGAGAAAGCCATCTCAGGGTGGATAGGTACCACTATAAATTCATAAATACCAATTTCAGATAGGTTATATCACTGCCATCACTTTTACAACATTTCTTTTTTCTTTTTTTTTTTTTCTTTTGAGTTGGAGTCTCACTTTGTCGCCCAGACTGGAGTGCAGTGGCCGCTTCCGGCCACCGCAGCCTCGACCTGCTGGGCTCCGGCGATCCTTCCGCCTCAGCCTTCCAAGTAGCTGGAACTACAGTCACGCGCTACCACGCCTGGCTAATTTTTTTTATTTATTGTAGAGATGAGGTCTGGCCAAGTTGCCCAGGTGGGTCTCGAACCCGCGGGCTCAGGCAATTCACTCACCTCAGCCTCCCAAAGCGCGGGATTACAGGCTGAGCCACAGAGCCTGGCCACAACATTTCTTCTAATTCCCCTAAGTTCCACAACTATTTCATAATTTCTC
>CAUYQG010061102.1:0-15293 GCA_963574415.1 Tarsius wallacei | reverse complement strand
ACAAGGACTGGATCATTCGCTTTCCCTCACGGCTCCTGAGCTTCTTTCAGCTCTGAAATGTAAGACCCCCTGGAATTGCTGGTGACCTTTCTGTAGACTGAAGGGATCCCTGACATGGCCCTGGGCTGTTGCAGTTGTTGGGCATGGAGGGGGTGTTTGCAGCCCATCTCAAGGTCTGAGTTAGAAGAGTACGTGTGTGTGTGTGTGTGTGTGTGTGTGTATGTGTGTGTGTGTGAAATACAACCAACCACGTTTGTGGTCCAGGGTGGAGGTCTGGCCTCCACAGTTTATACCAGGCACCCCTTGGCGAGGTCAGGTCACTGCACAGACATGAAGCAGCCCCCAGTAGCCTGGCTCCCCATCCACGCCTTCCTGGAAGCAGAATCACTTGACCAGCTCTTTCTGGGTGCCAGGCACTGCTTGGTGGTTGCTACACGTGTCACCTCATTTCTGCCACACATAGGAGGTGGGGGGGCAATCATTGCCCCTCTTATTGACAGAAGTTGCCAGCTCCCAGTGATACAGCCGGGGAGGACACCTAAACAGGTCTGGGTTGCCACATGGGTCAGGATGTAGGGATGGAGGATCCAACCTTCCCTTCCCATTACTGGGTGTCTCAACTGGCACTCCAAGAGCCGGCAATCATGGTAACCCTCAGTCTTCACCAGTGAAGGTGGGTGTAAGAGTCCATGAGGGGCTGTTCTGCAGTCCCACTGGGTGCAAGGGCAAGACTTCTGGCCTCTCTCAGCCTTCCTACACACTCCAGCCACACTGCCCAAGTACCCCACCAGCTCAGGGAGAGGTGTGGGTGTGATGACACAGCTGGGACCAGCCTGGGCAGCTGGGGAGGGTGGTGGCACGACCACCACCGCCCAGTGGAGAACAGCGCAGGCCACAAAGCCACATATACCATGGGGGAGTTCCATGGGGGTTGGTGGGGTAGTCAGCAACTGGCAGCAGGTCGCAGGCTGGCAGGAGGGACAGGCACATGGGGGTAGCTCAGAGCCAGGGCCTGTGGAAAACCCTGGGCCAGATTCTGGCTCTGAGGGGGCAGCGGAGTTGGGGACAGAGACTGGGACGCTCAGTCTGTCGTGGTGTGAGAGAAGCCATAGACTGGACCTGAAGAGAAGACAGACAGATGAGTCCTGCAGACTGATACTTCCTGTGGAGTCTGCCTGGTGGAGCCTGGCCGGGCTGTCACCTGTAAAGAATGGGCACTGCCCTGGGTGGTGATGGCGTGTGGGAGCCACACTGAACATCTCTTCTCCCAGGCAGCCTTCACCCCCATTCTTGGGCGAGGAGAGCAAGCCCCCAGCCATGACGTGGAGCCCAAGCACGTGCAACCCACGGAAACGGGCCGCACAGTTCCAGGGCTGTGTTCCTGCCCAGAATTAATTCTTCCCCTGCTCTCTCAGGACCGGTTTCCCTGGTACTGTTGATCCCACTGCAAATGAGACTGTGTTCTGAGCCTTCCGCAAGGCAAGGACTCAAAGAGTATTTTCTTGTTTTAATTAGCTTTATTTGATTTTAAAAGCCCCATAATATGCTTGGTGCCCGGGGGCCTCGTGGATCTGAACAAGTTATTCAAATTACTTTCAGCGGAGTTTAGTACCACGTGGGCAACCTTGAGGTTCAGATGCGCTTTGTGGCCAGCGGGAACATTGACCTGGGATCCTGCAGGATTCCCCCCTCTTCTGGACCTTCCTCCTGCCTTTACCCTTAATCCCTCTGCCTTGCAGCCCCCTGGGGCGGGCTGTGCCCTGAGCAGGATTCGGTCAGTCTGCGCACCTGCGGCGCTCTCGAAGCTGGCTGGCTTCACGGAACCTTCGCACCATGCCACCGCCCACACTTCTGGACAAGAAGGGAGGGCATCAAGACAAGTCTGAGTGCTGGGAGGTCCCCCAAGTCCCAGGCCTCACTTACTCAGGATGTACTCCTGCTGTCTCAGCCTTGTGGTCTCAGGTTGGGAGACACTTGTCCACTGCAGGCCCTGGAAGCCTTGTCGGGTTCCCTCCTGCTGGGCCATTCCCCTCCTGCTGGGCTGCTCTAGGACTCTCCTCCTCCTGGGCTGCCCTAGGGAGTCCTCTCCTGCTGGGCTACCTTAGGGGGTCCCTTCTTGCTTGGCTGCCTTAGGGGTTCCCCTTCCGCTGGGCTGCTCTAGGGGGTCCCCTCCCGCTGGGCCACTCTAGGGGTCCCCTCCTGCTGGGCTGCCTTAGGGGGTCCCTTTCTGCTGGGCCACTCTAGGGGCCCCCTCCTGCTGAGCTGCCTTAGAAGCCCCCCTCCCCCACCGGGCTGCTTTAGAGGGTTCCCTCCTGCTGGGTCACTCCAGGGGTCCCTTCCTGCTGGGCTGCTCTAGGGGTGGTCCCCTTTTTCTGGCCCACTCTGTGGAGACTAGTTCTGTCTCCCTTTCTGTCTGGCTTCTTGGTGGCTGCTCTCCTGTCCTGTTGGGCTGGACAAGCACTGAGGCCCTGCATACTCACTTCCCATAGTCGACCTCTGTTGTGCGTAGATTGGTTTCCTTCCACAGGCTGGACACTGTGCCTAACACCAGGTTCCAGAGTGTAGGACTTGGCCCTGCCTGTAGAGAGCCCTGGGGACTTGGGTGGGTGGGTGGCGGGGGCAGAAGTAAATGGGTAAATAATTATAATAATATGGAGTAAATTGACTGGAGTCACGTGCAAGGTGCAATGTTCAGAGGAGACCATGCTGACTTCCTGCAGGACTGGGGAAAGGGAGGAGCTGTTTGAATTGGATCTTGAAGGATGCTTAGAAGTTTGCCTGTGGCAGCAGAGGCTGGCCAGTCTCCGTCAGTGTTGTCACTCAGTAATGATAAATTCTGGTTGATAGGCGCTGAGTCCTGAGGAATGATGGTGATGATGCTGGCCTCCCTGCCCCTAGAGAGGTCTGAGATGTTTGGCCCCTGGCCATGGCCCACGTGGCACATGCTAAATGTGTCTATGGCCACTCTTCAGAGGGCTAGCACCTCCACAAGGCTTCCTGTAATGGATTGACATCTGGCAAGTGGCAGAGCCACTGGGGAAGGGGAAGAGGCAGAGGTGGTCCTGCGACTGTCAGCCTGAATGCCCAGGGAGAGATGGCAGGGAAGGGGAAGACAGCCATATGGGGAGGAGCCCATTTAGGGGAAATGGTGGATGGAGTGGGCAGATGCCAGGGGTAGGGGCCTTAAGGAATGTATGTCCGGTAGGCAGAGAAGAGGGAGAGAGACTGGGGGCTGAGATGACATTGGGGCTCAGAGAATGTTCAGGACCATAGAGGACTGTGGGATGGAAGAGGCAGAGCTGGAGAGCTGGGCACAGGGCACGGTGGTCATCTTGGGAGCTGGCCTTCCTGCCCTCCCTCCACCAGCTAAGCCACCCTCTGGGGGCACCTATGTCACTGGGAAAGGGGATCTTGTCATCTCTTCCTGAAGATGCCCGCCACTCCACCTGCAGACCCTTTCCAAGAGCAGGGTCTGCTTCACCCCTGTGCCCTTCACCCCTGCACCCTTCCTACTGAGTGTCTGCTGGATGCCTGGCACTGTGCCTGCTGCCTTCCCTGCCATGCACAGTGCCTCCAATCCAGACTCATCCCCAGGTCCCCAGCCACGCCTTCCTCCTTCCCTCGGCAATGCTCCCTGGTCTCTGCTTGCCTGGCCTCTGCCCATCTTACATAGTTTCCCTGTCCTGCCCACCCTGACCACTGACCATCCCAAACCCAGGCTAATGGTGCAGGAGCCTTCTTCGAGGAAAAAAGCGCTGTCTGACTGGAGGAGGAGGGAGGGCCGACTTGGTGCTAGCCCCCACCCACTTGTCTGCCGCCGGGCTCTTGGTTGTTTGATGAGCGGACACTCTGTGCCGGGGAAGAGCTGCAGCTCACAGCCATCTACTCCTGCACCCACCCTGGTCTAGACAGCCTTGGGGGCCTGCTTTGGTCTGCAGTGGGAAGGGGTGTTCAGTCTCCTGCCTGCTCCAGGGCCGGGATCACCTGCAGCAGGCACCATACAGACATCATTGGCTCGCTATTGATGTACAGTCTGGCTATTTGGACTTCTCACTGAGGGTCATCCCTGCACCGTGAGGTCAGATCCCTGCACAGGAAGACCCAGACTCCCCACTCCATTCAGGGCCTGGCCCAGAACTCAAAGTGGAGGCTTGCTGGGCTAGTGCTACAGCCACTGTGCCCTCTGGGGATCCGAGCACAACGGATGGCAGCTCAAGAACCATCAGGAGGTCTCACCTCGTCTGAACAAGAAGTAAATGCAAGTGTGAGTGGCAGATGAGGTTGTCTTGGGCAGATAATCACACAGTGGCATTGGGAGACCCTCCTGCTCCATTATATGAATGGGGAAACTGAGGCTCAGAGAGCTACATCACCTTCTGCAGCCAGGAAGTGATGGACAAGGATTAAAACCAGACCAGGCAAGAAGTCCATGGTCTTTGCCCTTGCCACAGTGTATGTGTTAATAGCAATATCTTTCTTTACATTTTTTTTAAAAGAGAATATTTTGAGAACATAACCAGTGCACATAGTAAAAAAAACAAACAGGACAAGAGGATACAGCGTGAACAGTGAGCGCCCCCCACCCATCTCCTGGCCGCTCCTGAGGTCCCATCCCATTCCCAGTCCACATTACAAGGCAGAGATGCAGCTCAGCAACTGCCTAAGCACCATCATTGATCATAATGGCCAGCGTCGTTAAGAAAAGGTTCAACTTGATTTAGTGTAATTATTTATTTTTTCAAGGAATTGAATAGTATATTCTTTACAAAGACATATCTCAGCCGGGCTCGGTAGCTTAGCCTGTCATCCCAGCACTTTGGGAGTCCAAGGCAAGTGGATTGCCTGATCCACGGGTTCGAGACCAGCCCAGGCAACTTGGCGAGACCTCATCTCTACAATGAATAAAAGATTAGCTGGGTGTGGTAGCGTGCACCTGTAGTTCCGGCTACTTGGAAGGTTGAGGCAGAAGGATTGCCTGAGCCCAGCAGGTCGACGCTGCGGTGGCCATGAGCATGCCACTGCATTTCAGTCTGGGCGACAGAGTGAGACTCCAACTCGAAAAAAAAAAAAAAAGATTTATCTCAAAGGATTATAGGGGAAAAAAATGTTCACTATTTAAGACTCTCCTTTCTCAGGCTGTCCAGGCCAAGGAGCAGCTGAGGCTGTGTCCAGGTGGAGAGGCCTGTTCCTATAGGTGGGAGACCAGACTCTTTGTGAGTGCAAAGGAGGGATGTGTATTTGGGATTCTGATGGGCTCAGCCTGCTTGTGGGCTTCCTTCTCGTCCCCCTTTCTCCCGCCCCCTACCTGAGAGGTTCCTCTTGCCCTCCTGACTGGTCTCACAACTTCCCATGACATTGCTGTGCTGGCCCCTTGCCTCACATGTGCTGGGCTTAAGTTCTTAGAAAGTGATCTGAAATCAAATTAAGTGGTGACAAGTCAGATACCACAGGGCACCTCCTGATGGGCACAGGTGCCTCCCCGCCTGCCACCCAGGCCTCTTTGGTTTTAATCTGTCTGCGGTTGGCACTGCCGCTCTCGAGGGCTTCCTGGTGGCAGGGGCAGGAAATCCTCTGCAGGCCAGTGTTTGTGGGCCATCGTCAGGGCCTCTCTTGATGGCCTCCGTGACTTTAACCCGAATTCCCAGTCTCTGATTCTTTCCTTGTGTCTCTTGGGTGCTGGACCACGGTTTATGCTGGTCAGCGCCCTCTGTTCTCTCAGAAGCACTGACACATCCAGGCTGTTGGTGTGTGAATGTCTCTTTGGCCTCCCACTCTGGGCTTCCGCAGTAACACCCAGACAGTGGAGAATCTTGGGGGACCTTCTTCTGCAGCTTTCCAGTTTAATGATGCCATGCTTCTCCTTCCCTATAAAACCTTCAGTGAGTCCCAGTGTCTGACTATACCAAACCCATATACATCTGTTGTCTAGAGCTGGGCCTTCTGGACAAGTCCAGCTTTATCTTCCTCTAGGAAAAGCTTACTAGGCTCTTGTGGACTTGTTATAGAGTCCCTGAGAATGTGTGCTGAAAGACCCCTTGGGGTGGACTCTTGGTCCAGCTGACTGGAGAGGATGTGGGCCCAAGGGTCACACAGGAGCATGACCCCCCTCCGGCCTCCCTTCAGAGTCATGACTGATCCTCCCCCTCCTACAGCCCCTACGGGATGTGCCATCTGGCAGGGTGCTGCCAGCTGTCGGGAAGCTGGCCCCTGTCCTGCTGGTTTGAGAGGACCCCCCCCTTCCTCTCACAGATTTCTGAATCACTGGCCATCTGCCCGAGGCCTGGCCGGTGGCTGAATACTTTACGGGGAGTGTTTATGGGGAGATTAATCGGTTCTCTCTCTTTCTCCTTGTCTGTCTCTGTCTCTGTCTCTCGCTCCCCCATTTTCCTCCCCAGGGGGGCTTTCTCTGTGGTCCGACGCTGTGTCAAGCTCTGCACCGGCCATGAGTATGCAGCCAAGATCATCAACACCAAGAAGCTGTCGGCCAGAGGTAGGGCACAGGGAGTGTCCGACGTGGCTGCCATCAGGCTGGGGCAGGGACTTGGGAGACTGTGCCCTGTGGACTGGGCCATGGGTCCCTCCCAGGCTCAGCTGGCTCCCGGCCCACCCAGCCTGTGGCTTCACACACAGATGGACAGGCTTTGTGGAGTGGAGGCTGCGGTGGGGTGTGGGACATGAAAGTGTTGGGGACTTGAAGGCACTCCTGGCCTGGTGGGACCGGGGGTAGGTAGGGGACACACTTTTGCTCCCTGGTTTGGGTGTTCACGGGGCCCCTAGTTTGCTTCCCCTTCCTGAGTCTCTTGGGGCCTCTGCTCCCAGAGCTGGATGGGAAGAGGTTCGAGGTGGCCAGGCTGCTGTGGTGGTCGGGGAATGTCATCTGCCCCAAGAACAGTGGGCTGGGGAGAACTTAGTGACTCTAAGGCTTAGGGGACCAGACGGTGCTCCGACTGGCTGTCTGCCTTCTAACGGCAGAGTTCTGGCCCTGGGGCCAAGTGGAAGGTGACCCGGCAGTTTCATTTGCTTGTTTGTTTTGACCCTGCAGTTTTTTAACTAATCATGCCCAAGTTTTCTCTGCACATCAGAGAAGGTGTGTCTGCCTGCCCTGGGGGGCTTCTTGGGCTTGCAGGGTGTGTGCGAGGGAGGGTCTCACATGGTGCTGACCCAGGGTGGCCCCGGTGTGTGGACAAGCCCCCATCCCAGGGCTGCTGAGCCCCGCTGGCAGTGGCCAGCTCTGGGCACTGCAGGCAGCAGCAGAGCAGACAGATCACTGCCCTCATGGGTCTGCACCCTGTGAGGCAGGCGGATGACAGAGCCAGAAGTCAGCATACACGAGTCGGAGGGTGAAGGGCAGAGGCTGCCCTGAGTAGCTGGAGCCACTGTTGTCAGAGCACGGATCTGAGGAGGTGGTGGCAGTGCGGGAGGGGTGCAGGGACCTCAGCCAAGCCCCTAAGGTAGTCCGGCAGGGCCACGGAGGTGGATGTGGAGTAGGTGGGCTGTCTCGGGTGGCAACCCTCTGGTGCTGTGGGGGAACCCAGGAGGAGGGGGCCTGAGTGATCCCCTTGGAGGGAGCTGAGCAAAGCCCCCGTGTCTGCCACTCTCTGCCCTTTCCCTTCCAGTACCTCCAACAGCCCGGATTGGCGTCCAGGCACAAATCTGAGCTAATTGGGAGCCAGGGAGGCCCTGACCCATCTGTCCAGGCCGCCAGATGCTGTTGGGCTGAATCTGAGCAGAGACTGGCCTCCTCCTCTGGGTTGGTGGTGAGAACCACCTGCTGTCTGTGGAGCCTACAGTTTACAATGCTCTAGTGACCTATGGGGGCAGGCAGCCCAGCCCGCCCCCGTGCCATTGAGTGAGCTATGTGTAGGCGTTGTTTGAATGCCTACTCTATACCAGGCCATAGAGCTCAGCAGAGTGTTCCCCTTTCTCGGGAGCATTCTCTGACACCAGGCTGCGGGGAGGACTTGGGGCCCTGGGAGCTCACTCTGCCCTAGCCCTTGTCTGCCTCCTCATCACTGCACCATGATGGGGCTTGGTGGTGCCCAGGGCTGGGTCAGTCCCTGTGTTGGGTTCTAAGCCTGTGAGAGACTATGGGGGGTGACACTGCAGAGGGCTTGGCATGGACACAGGAATGAGGCTCAAGGCAGGTTTAGGGACACAAGTTCCTAACTGTCCTCTATATATATCAGGGGGACTGCAGGCCTGCGTGTCCCCTCTCCCCTGTTATTCCACATGGGCTGGACACAGGCCACCTGCTGTTGGTCAGCTCTGCTGGTCTCCCTTGGGCCTGGCTCCTGGCTGGATGTATAGGCGTGGGCCTAGGACCCAGGGCAGCAAGCTAGGTTTTTTATGGTCAAGACACAGAACTGGTCTGGAGCTAGCAGTGCTTGGGTGCCCATGGTCAGTTCCTGTGAGTCTCCAGGGGACATCTCTGCCTGTCATAGGGTGCCACAGAGAGGCGCTCAGTGAAGTGAAGCTGCCTCGGGGCATGGTTCTGCATGTGTGTGTGGCTGTGTGGGGTGTGTGGCTAGGTGTGCTCGTGTTTGAGCATATGTGGGGGCATATGGGTGTGTCCCCCAGTCGAGCTTCCAGAATGAGGCCATCTGGACCTCGGGCAGCTGGGCTGTGACCAGCCAGCCGAGCAAGGAAACTCAGAGGTCCTCCCAGTTCCTGCCTGGGAGGATGCTCCAGATACCTCAAGGGTCTTGGAGGTAGTCCCTGGCTGGGAGGACAGTAAGCAAAGGTGAAGTCCCCAAGCTTCATGGTCAGCTTTGATAAGCTCCAGGACATTTGGTCAAGCAGGTAGGAGAACAGGGGAGTGACCCCTACAGCCAGGACTTCAGGCCAGACTCAAGAGCGACATCCAGGAAGGCCCTAGGGACTGAGCTGCAGCAGGGGACACCAGTATGAATGTGTCATCCAGAGTGGGACTAGACCAGTTGGGGCATGGGGGAGCAGATGTCACCAGGAGCAGAGGTTAGAGAGCTGCTGATTACTGAGGGGACTGGCCGGGGTCCTGGGGTCTCTACTAAGCTCCAGACCCTGAATGACCTGCCATGCCTTGGAACACAGGATCAGAGCGGCCTTCTGCTATGCTCCGAACCCGTGCCTCTGGGCATCATGGGTCAGTGTGGTCATCTGAGGTGGCCAAGTTGTTCCCGTGGCCACCCAGAGGCTGCTGCTGGCCTGAGCCTAGGCACAGGAACAGACAAGTGTGGGCCACTCAGCCCGCTGTCGTCTTGGCCCCGGGGAGCAGCTCATGTGTCCCCTGGCATCTGTTGACCTTGCTAGACTCGGTGCCCTGGCATTGCCCAGGGCAGCTATTCTCTAGCAGGCCAGAAACTGAGGTCTGAGGGATTCAGGCCAGGCTCAGGGCCTGTGGCTGCGATAATCATGTTAATCATGTTAAAGTCAGCACTTACTAAGTGCTTGCTGCATGCACTGCTCCGGGACACAGGAAGCTTCCTGCTCCCTGCCGTTTGGTGGGGACACAGGTGTGAAGTGTTCTGGTGGGCGTCACATACCACACGGGTGAGGTTCCTAAGTCAGGAAGAACCTGAGCCTCACACACCTTGGAGCCTCCCAGATGTCCCCCTTGCCCCTCCACTCCCTGGATTTTGCAGTGGTCGTTCCCTCATTTCTGCCCTTTTGCCACGTTGCTATTCTTCTGCTTGCAGCTGAGTCTGAAGGTGGGGTGGCGCTGCCGGGCGACCTGCCTTGGGCTCCGGGTAATGTTCTGGGGGTGTCTGTAGAATGGATCTGTTCACCCCATTGTATGATGTCCTGTTGAACGAAGGCTGCTGTTTCAGCTCTAAGCCAGCCCCTGAAGACGTTAGCAGACCCACCAGAACCCGGCACACAGGAGGCCCCGCTAAATGTGCGAGCAGATTCACTTTGGCAAAAACATTGCTTGCCAGTTAATTCAATCTTTAAAAGTTTGTGTCGATGTATCAGCCTAAGAAACTGGAATCCATAAGTGGCTTGTATCCCTCCTGCTTCCTCATCCGTCCCAAAGGATGGTAGCCACCCCCCACCCATCTTGGTCCTCAGCAGCCTGTCCACCCAGACCTGCGGCCTGACATGCAGTTCCCAAGGAGAGACCAGTGAGGCCAGCACCCTGCCCAGATCCCTGCCAGGCCTGGTGGACATCTGCACACTGTGTGGCCTCTTTCTCCACCAATGAAGCCGCCTGGGACTTTCCCTCTCTCCCAGGACGCCATGACCATGCCAGTGGGCCCATGCAGAGGAGCACTGTGCTACGGGCCTCTCCCTGGGGGTCCCTTCATCCCTGCCGGCTTCTCCTCAGCCAAGGACCATGTGTCTTGTCAGACCCAGAGCTTCCTGGCTTCTCTGTACAATCGGTCTCATTCCTCACTTGTGGAAGGCCATGGGGGGAGAAGAGAGGGCCCACCCCAGCCACCCTAGACATACACCTCACTCACTGACAGATTTTTGCCAAGGACACAGCGATAAGCAAATTCACCCTTAAATAAGCAGCTATGACCCTGTGTGCCAAGTGAAGGCCTGGGGGAACTAGTCATGGGAGGTAAGAGAAAGTTATCCCACAATTGCATTGGAATGGGTCTTCAAGGATGAGTAGGAGTTTGTTAGATTCAAACAGAAAACCACCTGAGTATATTTCTATGAAATCACACAGCTAGCCGGGCTCGGTGGCTCAGCCTGTAATCCCGCGCCTTGGGAGGCTGAGGTGAGTGGATTGCCTGAGCCGGTGGCTTCGAGACCCGCCTGAGCAAGCGAGACCTCATCTCTACAATAAATCAAAAAATCAGCTGGGCGTGGTAGCGCGCGCCTGTAGTTCCAGCTACTCGGAAGGCTGAGGTGGAAGGATCTCCGGAGCCCAGCAGGTCGAGGCTGCGGTGGCCAGGAGCGGCCACTGCACTCCAGTCTGGGCGACAGAGTGAGACTCCAACTCAAAAAAAAAAAAAAAAGAAATCACACAGCTCCTCTAAATTAACCTCACTGTCTCTATTTATACCCTCAAAGTGCCTTACAAGTCAGGAGGCTTTAGGGCAGTGGAAATCTGAAAATCCAGGCCTGCTCTACCATTACCATGGCTCTCTCTTCTCTCCTGACCACCGCTCTGCAAGTAGCCCACTTGCTGGGTGTTCCACTCCTTCTGTTCACCCTCTGATGGCGGCTGAGCCCCTGGAAGACCCCTGTAGCCGTGAACTTCGGAGCTGGGCTGTCTTGCATTACATTGCACACCTGCCTGTTTCCTCACCTGACACAGGCTGGGTCAGTAGTGGGAGGAAGGGGCTGGTCTGGAATACTAAGCAGTCAGACCCCATCTGCTACCTTCTTCCCACAGAATCGCTGGGGTGGGGGTCTAGCTGTGTGCATCCCCAGAGGGCAGGCCGACACCACCTCTCTCAGTGACATGGCTCAGCCCTGCCCGTTTCTTGGGCAGCCCCCCCCCCCCGTTTAACTTTTTATTATGGAAAATTTCAGACATTCCCAAATACAGAGCACGAGATAGAATGAATCCAGCTTCAACATTTATCAACTCTCGGCCAGTCTTGTTCCTTCTGTGCCCTAGACCCCAGCATGTTTACTATTCAGTCCATAAATGTTTCAACACATATTCCTAACAGAAAATGTTTCTAAAAACATAGCCACAGTAGCATTATCCTACCAAGAGTTCCTTGACATTATTAAGTATGCAACCAGTGTTTGTGTTTCTAAGAGTTCAGAGGTTTCCCTAGACTCAGATTGAAACCGCATGATTGGGTCATCCTGCCCTGTTCCCGGGCAGTATCCCTGAGGCGTGCAGGTCACAGTCCGGGGCCCCGCCGCAGCTACACAGCCTTAGGCCACAGTGGGATCTCTAGGCAAAGGAGCTGGCCGCATTCTCCTGGCTTCGAGGGAAGCCATTCTCCTTGGGTTGAAACCTGGGGCTCCAGGAAGTGACCCAGAGCTGGCTTTTCCCTGTCTGCTGTGAGCTTTGCCTTGGTGTCCCCTTCTAGTGTCCCCAGCCTGCCTCACAGGGGGAGAAGGCAACAGTGCTGATGGCTTGGTGACCGTGAAGGGAGAGCACCTGGCACTTCCTGGCCCCTTTCAGCAGACAGAGTCCTGCATTCACTGCCCACCTGAGTCTGGGGGCTCTCAGTCCTGTGCCCTCTGCTGCCTTGGGTCACCTCTCCCATACAGGGACCTGAGGTTCCTATGACCCTCCCCAGGTCCTTTGAGCTTCCCTAACTAAGGGGAGAGGTGATGAGAGGGTTTTGGACCAACTCTCAGCTTTACCGTGGGACACCTCACCTGCCTGCCTAGCTGTCTGGCCTTGGCCAGCTTACTTTGCCAGCCTGCACCTCAGTTTCCCAGCCATAAAATGGGGATAGAAATAGTGTCCACCTAAGAGGGGCGTTGTGAGGACTGGAGGAGTGAGGTGCCGGGCACCAGCTGTCTGAGCGTGGCCATGCTGGCAGGGCCTAAGACCTCCCCTCTTTACCTCTCACCGCCTCTCTTCCTGGCCAGATGGTCAGCGTCCTACTGCAGGGGACCCTGCATGGACATCTCTGTAGCTTTCTGGTGCTGTATGGCTAACTCAGCCTGTAGGCCCCAGGGCCCCCTCCTCTATGAGCTGTCCTGAAGCACCCTAGGTCCCATGGTGGTCTCCTGTATCTGTTTCCCAACTGACCACATGTTCCTTGAGGGGTGCTGCAGGTGCAGCTGTGAGGGATGCATCACCCACCTCCTAATGTTGGGCTGGCCCCGAGGCTCTGCCTGTCTGGCTTGCTTTCTCCCTCCCTTAGTGGTGAAGCAGGGGCTTCTCTGAAATGCCTTCCCGACTGTTATTCAGGGAGGCAGGGGATGAGGAGGGGGGCCAGAGAGCAAGGCCTGGAGGGAGTTGACGCCTCGCAAGGGTTGTGGGGGGAGAAGGGTGCTGGGCCCAGAGGTCTGGAGGAAATGCTTTTGCCTCCTACCAGCATTTTCATCCTCCTTTGAGTCCAGCACCACTGTGTTGGTACTCACTCACTCCTTTGGCATCCCAGCCCCATGCTGTCCCCACACCCGATGTACGTCTAGAGCTGTCCAGGGTTGAGGGGGACAGCCTTGGTCCTTTGAAGCACCTGATGACGAGAAGTGGTAGGTAGCACGGGGTTTCAGGGAGGAGGAAGCCGGCTCTGGACACAGAAAAACCCAGAATTGCCCCAACTGAACTGCCAAAGCTTTAACAGTTAGATTTTTTAAATTTAATACTTAATTAAATGAGGGTTGTGAGACATTCAAAGTCTGTGAATGTGCTGAATAATTAGAGATTATTAAACTACTACTAACAAAAGCAGTTAGAGGAAAATTAATTGACTAGGGGTAAAGAGATCATTAGGCACACAAATTTGAAAACATTTCCCGTTGTTGTCATTGGCCCCACCCCCCAGCTCATTGTGACACTGAACGGCTGCTCTGCTCGAAGGGGGCGGTTTTGTTGTGCCTGGGTTGGACACGCCCTGTGTGGAAGTGAGCGGCTCATGAGGCAGGTGCAGAGGGGTGACCCCAGTTAGTGGGCCCACGTGGGTTGGGGGAACCCTGCCCTGAGGCGGGCCCTGGAACAGGCTTGGGATAACTGCTTGTATGTGCCCTGACTCGGCAGCACTTGTCTCATGTCTTCACGCCCTCCAAGGTCAGTGAGGGCTCCCCATCTACGGAGGGGGAAACTGAGTCCACAGAAGCTGAGAAATGTTCAGGGTCCTACAGCTAGTAATTTGCAGAACCTGGCCGTGGGGGACTCTAGATTTCACCCACCTGGAACAGGCTGAGATTGGACCAGTATAGGGCTCCCAGGTAGGCTGACTTCCCAGGTGGGGCTGAACTCCCAGGTGATGGACTTACTCACCTCACAGGTGGGGCTGTCCTCCCAGATGAGAGGCTCACTCAACTCATAGGTGGGGCTGACATCACAGGTGAGGCTGACCTCATAGGTAGAGCTCACCTTAAGATGGGGCTGACCTCCCAGAAGAGGGTCTCATTCATCTCACAGGTGGGGCTGTCTTTACCAGCAGTACTCTACAGGTGGGAGGATCCAATATTACCACTGTGCCTCCTCCCACCTGCAGGCCCATGCTCAGCTCACCCCCAGCTTCTTCTCTGGGGCACCTGGCCTCCTCCAGGCCGGTGTGGCCCCTTCTGTCTTGGGAGGCACCCTCTGTCCAAAGGTGTGATGGGGAGGGTTTTGATGTCTCTGGCATCTCTGGGGCTGAACCTGAGCCTGCACCCTAGAAAGCGGAGAGCAGCCGAGGGGAGGTCTACACCCACCCCCCTACTTAAAACCTGTCTGAGAAACCGAAGGGGGCTTGTGCCTCTGGGGCTTTCATGCCCGCCAGCACTGTGGCTTTCTTGCAGCCTGGAAAACGACCCCTACTCAAGGGGATGATGACTGCTTGGTCACGGAATCCACAGAACTGGGTTAATAGAGGACAAGGTGCCGCATTGCAGGGACAGCTGAGCACATATCTGTGGCAGCACCCCTCCCCAGCCTGGGGACCCTCCCCTCCCTTTTCTAGCCTGGGAACCTGCTTCCTCCTTCCTCTCCATTCAAGGACCCTACCTTCCTCTCCTACCCTCCTTTCCCCTCTCCTCTCCAGCTCCGAGACCCCTGCCTTCTCTCCCCTCTCCAGCTAGGAGAGCCCCCTCTCCTCCCCTCCCTGCTTCATGACCCCTCCCCTCTCCTTCCCTCCTCCTGCCTGCTTGAGTACCCCCGCTCCTTTTCCTTTCGCCCCCCACCCCCACCCCCACCCCGTGACTTCCAGCCTGAGGGAACGGCTTTAGGGCTTGGACCCCCAACAAACTGGTCGACTCTGCCCTCAAGTCTGTCCGCCAGGGTCACCTTTAACAGGGTAGTGACCAGTCCCTGCTGAGTTCTGTTGCTAGGACTTGGGTTTATGAGGAAGGGGTCCTGTCTGCATTGTTGGGGGAAGGATGGGGAGAAGGCGGGAGGGTTGAGAGCCAGTCCTCCTGGGGGCCCGGGGGGCCACTCCATGCCCATTCCAGGGGGCAATGAAGGAACCAGCCTGGGGCTGCCTGATTTAGCAATTAAATTTGATTTTTAGATAAACAACACAAAATTTAAAATAAGTACTGAATGTCCCAAATCACATGGAACACACACTAAAAATTATTTGTTATTTATCTGAAATTATGACATACTTACACCAAAACCAAATTTTTTCCTTTGTCTGAAATTCAGATTCAACTGGGCATCCTGTGTTGTATCTGGCAATGTTAAACAAGGTGGTAGAAAATGGGGTTTTGTTATTCCTAAGCCAATCTGGCTTAGT